>CAUYPK010036039.1:0-31675 GCA_963574355.1 Loris lydekkerianus
AAGACCAGAGATGTTGGCGTGGATGTGGAGAAAAGGGAACACTTCTACACTGCTGGTGAGAATGCAAATTAATACATTCCTTTTGGAAAGATGTTTGGAGAACACTTAGAGATCTAAAAATAGACCTGCTATTCAATCCTATAATTCCTCTACTAGGTATATACCCAGAAGACCAAAAATCACATCATAACAAAGATACTTGTACCAGAATGTTTATTACAGCCCAATTCATAATTGCTAAGTCATGGAAAAAGTCCAAGTGCCCATCGATCCACGAATGGATTAATAAATTGTGGTATATGTACACCATGGAATATTATGCAGCCTTAAAGAAAGATGGAGACTTTACCTCTTTCATGTTTATGTGGATGGAGCTGGAACATATTCTTCATAGTAAAGTATCTCAAGAATGGAAGAAAAAGTATCCAATGTACTCAACCCTACTATGAAACTATTTTATGGCTTTCATATGAAGGCTATAACCCAGTTACAACCTAAGAATAGGGGGGGGACGATGGTCGAAGGGAGGGTGATTGGTGGGATTATACCTGTGGTGCATCTTACAAGGGTATATGTGAAACTTATTAAATGTAGAATGTAAATGTCTTAACATAATAACTAAGAAAATGCCAGAAAGGCTATGTTAACCAGTGTGATGAAAATGTGTTAAACGGTGTATAAAACCAGGGTACAGTACCCCATGACTGCATTAATGTACACAGCTATGATTTAATAAAAAAGAAAACTACCAGAAGTAGTAAGAATTTAGCAAAGCTGCTGTCAGCAAAATCAATTGTTTCTATATACCAAGCAACAAAATAATTAGAATGTGTAATTTAAAAAGTGATACTATTTACTAAAAGCAAAAAGTGTAAGTTACCTAGGAATTAATTTTTTTAAAGTACAATGCAGTAAAAGGGAAAAATACATAATTTTCTAAGAAGATCTAAGACCAAATGGAGAATTATATAATTATATCTAATGTAATTATATTTAATGATAGAAACTGATCTGATACTTTTTTCAAAAATCAATCTATAAATTCAGTCTAATTCTAATAAAAATTCCAACAACTTTTTTGTCTGAAACTTGGCACATTGATTTGTGCCAAGTTTCACAAGATTCTGCCAAGATTGACAGAATACATATACCAAAAAGCAGCCCAGGGAAGGTTGAGAGACTCAACACAAGTGACATCACTGAACAAGCCCAAAGCATCAAGTTATAGACAATCCTCCATGCAGACTAGAATCACCGATCATTAAGGAAAGGAATGGCTAATACAAAGTACACCAAAAACTGTTTACTCATATGGGAAAAAGATCAAGTTAGTTGCCTCCCACATGTGATAATATCATATTCAAAAATAACGTTCAGGTAGATGAAAGATATAAATATAAAAAAGGCAAAGATCTAAAGAAAGTGTAAGATCCCTATAAACTCAATGTAGAGAAAATTCTCATAAGGAGAAAGCCAAAAGGAAAGTTCTTTTTTCTTTTTGAGACAGTCTCACTCTGTTGGCCTGAGTAGAGTGCTGCTGTGTCATAGCTCACAGTAACCTCAATCTCTGGGGGATCAACCTGTCCTCCTGCCTCAGTCTCCCTAGTAACTGGGACTACAGACGCTCATCATGATGCCTGGCTAGATTTTCTATTTTTAGTAGAGACAGAGCTTCACTCTTGCTCAGGATGGTCTTAAACTCCTGAGTTCAAGAAATCTACCCATCTCGGCCTTCCAGAGTGCTGGGGATTACAGGCTGAGCACAGGAAAATATTTCTCAAACAAGATACCAAAAATCACCAACCGTATTGAATACACTGAAAAATTTGACCTCATATTATACAAAACAATAGATAACCTTAAAAGGAGTTAAAAAGAGAAATCACAGACAAGATAAATATTTGCAAACAATATAATCTTCAAAGAATTAGTGCCCAGAATTCATAGAGAAGTAAAAAGAAATACAGAAATAGGAAAAAGGTTTAACCAAGAAATTCACAGGAGAAAAGGCTAACATGGGTAATAAAAGCATTAAGAAAGAGTCGACAGCATTAAGTAATCAGGGAACTGCAAATTAAAACAATAATGTGATCAATTCAAACTAATTAGATTGACACAATTTATGCCAATAATAAAGTGTCAGCCAAGATAGTAATGGTATCACTGGCTAGAATGTAAATTAGTAAAACAAGGTTAGAGACCAATTTGGCGGTATTTAGTGAAGTTAAAGTTGGGCAAACTATCCTTCAAAAATTCTATTTCTAGACACATGTGTGTATTTCTACAAAGGTAAAGGCATGAGAAAGAAGACATATGAAAACCTGCAGCTTTATTTACATCAACAAGAAAAGCGAAAGCCACTAAATGTTCATCAGTAGAATAGTAAAATGACTCTGCGTTCTTAGAGAGATCCTATAAATTTCAGCATGTAATACGAAAAATCAAATGGTAAGAAAAAATTCGACAATTACATGTATAGTGTGAAATAATGTTAAAAATGTGAAAAGTATTAAAACACAGAAACTATTAAATATACACCACTATGGCCCCAATTTTTTTTAAAAGCTCATTAATGCCAAAAAATAAAATAAGGATGATAGTTATCTCTTTCTTAATTTGATCAAGGCGGAGGAACCCAGGGCACTTCCACATTATCTATGGTTTTCTCCCCCCCTCCCCGAAAATATTTGAAGTAAATATGGTGAAATAACAAGATGTGGCTCAGATGGGTGACTGCTGCACAGATGTCTGTGCTATTCTCTGATCCTTGTGTAGGCCTGAAATAATGTAAGGTTTATTCAATAGATTTTCTGATACTAAATATACTTGGTTCATAGCAGAGACATTTAGAGCCCCATTCACAGTCAATGGTATAGACAGAATTTTAATATATTTCCCTGTCCTTCTATGCTTCAAATTCATTAGGAAGTGAGACCAAAAGAGAAGAATAGCACGCCAAGCCTAGGAAAAACCGTGGGCTCTGCTTGGAGGCCTGCAGCATTCCAGGCAGGGGATGCTCTACCAGCTGGGGTCCCAGGACACAAGGGAAGTGGAGCGGACAAAAGCAAGCAGAGCCAAGGCCCAGGCAAGTGGCTGAGCAGGAGGAAGGAGGAATAAGCCTTGGGCGACTCTGGGATTTTTGTCACAATATGTAAGAAATGTAAAGAAAGAGACACAATCACTCAGGCTGTTAAAACGCATTAAGAAAATAAATAAAAGAGAATTTTATAATGGGTAGACCGTACATCATCTAACTAATCTTTTATTTTTAGATTAATATGAGGGTACAAATAATTAGTTGGCAATGTTTGCATTTGTTAGAGTCCCTCTTGTAGCTGTGTTCCACACCCAAGAGGTGTGCCACAAATCTTTACATCATACCCAGCTCAGTAATCTTAAGATCACCAGGAAAGACATGCACCTTGTGGTGTGATGCAATATAAAGTTCTTGCCCCCCAAAATAAATAAATAAATAAACCTGGCTTGATCAGCATTCCAGATCTAATCATCAGTATACCAAACAAAGTTCAATGGCAACTTGGGGATAAAACAAGCCAAATCAAGAACATGGGAAATTCTACAGGACAAATCACTCACATGATTTCTGCAACAACAATAATAAATATTTTTAAAAGAAGATGCAGGGAGAAATGACTTTTAATTAAAAAAGCCCTCAACTGATATATCAATCAGATGGATTACATGGACTTCTTTGTATTCTGGTTTAAGCAAACCAGGTATTAACAAATTCACAAAAACGAAGTAAATGCAAGCACATGTTTGTTAACTATTGGAACTTATTTTTACAAAAATTTTTAAATGTGATGATATTGTGGATTTCTTTAAAAGTATGGGATATACTAAATTTTTATACAGTAATAATAGTGGTATGTTATGATTTGCTTTAACATACCGGAGTAGTGAGAGGAATAAGTTGCACAGGATTAGCCAGGTACTGATGCTAAGTAATAGGAATTTTTAATATAAATTGAATACTTCTGCTCTTCCCAAGAAAGGAAAAAAAAAGGAAAAGTCATATTCCGAGGGAAAATATTCAGAATATATATATATTCATTTGTGTACCTTGGGACCTGCCCAAATGTTGACCATACTGATTACAAGGGTGTTCATTTGTCATTATATGCAACAAATATGCTTTGGTTGCATAAGTTATAACTCAATATATATATGTTTAAAAAAGGACATATCAAAAATATATAAAGAATCCTTATAACTCATTAGGGAGAAGGCAACTCACTTAAAAATGGGCAAGAGGCAAGAATAGACACTTCACAAATAGTTATATGAATAGCCAATAAACGCAAGAAAAGTTAGCAGCCAATGTTACTCGGCAATCATAGAAAGGCAAAGAAAATCCACAATGAGGGCTGCAACAAACCACTAAAATGGCTAACAAGGAAAAGACTGCCGGTCCTCAGCCCTGTGGAGGGGACGGAGCGGCCAGAACCTCAACAAGGCAGAGCAGAGTTTAACATGGAGCCATCACTGGGAAAACAGAAGCCCCAACATGAAAATAACCCAAATGTCCAACAAGCACGTAGGCGTACAAATTGTGGTATATCCTTATGATGGAATAATACTCAGCAATAAAAAGAATTAAGCTATGGATGCTCCCACTTATGCAAACAAATCTCAAAACCATTATTCTGCATAAAAGCAGCATGATCAAGAAGAGCACTAGGCCCTGCCTGATTCCACGCCTCTGAAAGTCTAGAAAAAGCAAAACTGCAGTGACAGAAAGCAGACCTGGGGCCAGGGACAGGAGGAGACTGGCAGTGTGGAAGCTTGAAGGTCCCACCGCAGCATGGATGCTTGAAGGACCAGCCCCAGGTACACAAATGTTGACCATACTGATTACAAAGGTGTTCATTTGTCATTATATGCAACAAATATGCTTTGGTTATACCTCAAATTTCATTAAATCAGACATACATTATAATAGATACAATTGTATGGTTTTTATGAGGTCATGCCCTATAAGGGTAAATCATGCTATGAAGTTAAACTAAAGATTCAAGAAGGAATCACTAAGGAGGAAAATCTGTTTCAATAACCTAAGATAGTATAGCCACGCCCTCAGAAAGCGAGGACATAAAGAAATAACAGGCCTGGATGGCACCTGTGGCTCAAATGAGTAGGGTGCTGGCCCCTATACCAGAGGTGACAGGTTCAAACCCAGCCCCAGCCCAAAACTGCAAAAAAAAAAAAAAAAAAGGAATAATAGGCTTTTTTAATCCTCATGTCTGAAAAGAGCAATACAAGGCTTAGGAAAAAAAATGAATGGTTTCTTCCTAATACATCATGTATAATTTTTTTTTCACAGAATTGTTATGTCTTAGAAATCAAAAAAAACAACTCTATCAGAATATGTAATATGACTTTCATATTGATCATTCCTGGGTAATCAGCCTACAGACATAGTCAGTTCCAGGTATCACTTTAGAGATGCCTGTAAAATGTACTAGAAACTGCCATTCATAATATTTAATTGAAAATGGAAAAAAATCTATAAGAAAAATAATTCTTTAATATGCCAAAAATATAGATATTAAAAAGATATATTCTGGACATTTAATTTTTCAGAATATGTCTCAAACTAGGATAAAAATAACTTAGACATACAATAACAGTATGTTCTACATACGTAAGGCTCATTTCTTGGTAATAATCGACTTCTGTAAAATAAACTTATGATCTGCAATTTAAATCCAGGAATTAATTTGATTTATGCCCATTTCTTCAATATATCCCTTTTCCTGTATTTTTGATATAAAGTTCCATGACTTAGGTACAATTAGGTGTTACAATATGGCATCTTTGGGCACGTCTTTATTCAATATCTATTGCTTTAATGAAGTTAGCACTGTTTTTTACTGGAAGATCTTTGATTTTTTATACATTTATGCTTGGGAACCATTTTTACTACACTAAAGGATACTGCTTACTTCATCGGAATTCAACCTCGCTAAATAATTAACAATTCTAAATTGGCTAAGCCTAATAATAAAATTTTACTCTATTTACACTAAACATTTCAAAAATGAATTTCTACCTCTCGATGGCAGCATTTAAATTCTAAGTTATGCCTCAAAACTATCTGCAGCTACTTTGCAATCTACGAGGCATGGGTTTCCTGTCTTTATGGGGGACGTAGTGACCTGACCACATTTTTACCTGAAGGCAGTTATGTTTAATATAAACATTTGGCTTAAGTTCTATGTTCTAAAATATTTGACTGAAAGAATACATTCCATAAAGTAATTTAAATTCATTAGAAACATATTACATGAAACAGGAAAGCATTTGCCACAGTTTCCAAGCAAGCATTTTTATTACTTAAGCAAAATCCATACTCTGGTATCTCAGCACTCTTTTTTTTCTGTAATGATTTTTCAACTGGAAAAATCACCCACACAAATATAAGACCAACTTTAATTAAATTAAATTAATTAATTACTATTATTATTATTTTAAAGACAGACTCTCACTCTGTTGCCCAGGCTAGAGTGTCACAGTCAGCCTAGCTCACTGCCACCGCAAACTCCTGGGCGCAAGCAATTCTCTGGCCCCAGTCTCCCAAGCAGCTGGAACTACAGGCACCTGCCACAGTGCCCTGCTAATTTTTCTATTTTTTAGTAGAGATAGGGTCTCACTCTTCCTCAGGCTGGTCTAAAACTCCCAATCTCAAGGTCCCCCTCACACCTCAGCCTCCCAGAGTACCAGGATTACAGGTGTGAGCTACTCTGCCCAGACTTAAAACCAACTTTTAAAAGACATAGGGTAGATTCTGGCTTTTGCGTTAGCTTCACTAAGTGTGATCCATACTCTTATTGCTAACAGACAAAAAATGATATCACAAACAAGAAATCTGGCACAGAAAAAAGGCTGGATAGATTCAGAATGGAGACACCATTCTATTCTCCTTAATATCTGCCTTCTAAATCAAAATTAAATCTGACAACAGATTGACTTACCAATATTTTCTGTGGGCATCGAAACCCTCGTTGGTTCTAAGAGATTGTCAGCTAGCACAAAAGCTCCTTCCTCCAAGGTATCGAGTAACATTGTTGCGGTGTGTGCTTGTTCAGAAGAATTCATGTGTTTCCATGATTCCAAAGCTTCAGGTCTCAGAAGGTTGTCCACAGTGTCAACAATTGCCTGCATCCATTAAAAAACTATCATTAGACTTGTCTGTTCTAGAACCAAGACGATTTTCAATCACTGACTGGTGACAATTATAATATTTATCTGTCATGATGATTTACTTTTATTTTAAGATGTAAGAAGACTTGGACAACATATATCTGGTCAACTTAATCCTGACCATTCCAAAATGAAACTAAGTGAACATAGCTGGCTGTTAATTTGATTTAAATGTAGAAAGGGGAATTGTTGCTGTTTAATCACACCTCAATTGCTGAAGGAAAAAATACAACAATCAGTATCAGTTCTTAATCTGAGGCATTATTTGTGTGTGTGTGTGTGTGTGTGTGTGTGTGTGTGTGTGTCAAAACTACTAACATCATCCTATTTATAACATCAAGATATGAATCTTCTAAAGAGAAAACACTAAATGTCTCTGGAGTAAATACTTATGCTTAAAAACTGAACAATATATATTTTTTGACATAAAATAGTAACTAACCAAAATTGTGCTTTATAGTCAAAGAAAAAGTAAAAAATGTGTTTTTAAAGTTTATAAACTATCTGCATTTTCACTCTTCTAAATTTTTGTCCAACTTAAAAAAAAACAAAACAAAAAACAAGAGTATCTCTTAATTCATTAAACAATGGTCGGCTTTTAAAGCAATCAAGAGAGCCATCAAAATGTTTAAGTCCTGTACTTATTAACTTAATGAAAACAGAAAAACAGAAAAAAGTCCAAATGAACATCCAAGTTTTAAGTATTTATATATGTAGGTTTAATTTATTACTGTGTAAAATAACATTAAATAAAACATAACCCAGTCAGTAAATCAATCGGAGCCAATCCACCGGAGTAAATCAACACGCTGCAGCCATGTACTGACTATGCCTCACATAGGTGAAATTACTAAATGTATTTGCTCTAGTCATGATGTATCATTAGGACCATAGATAAATTGTTTTGATCTGTTGGTAATCACTGAGGAAAAGGAATATACATTGTACAAAGAACAATAAAAACCCCTAGTTTGAGGTACTATGCTGAAATGCACAGGGGGATAAAGTTGTTTGAGGCCTCTGTCAGAGTAAGATTAATTAGCTTAATCCATCTTAATACCCTTGCTCTGCCTGCCTTGTGAGCCACCAGGCAGGTGGAAGATACTTCCAAGTGGTGTGAAAGGCCTTTTTCTCTCTCTCTAATGGGAGATGGAATAGTCAACATGCTCACGTTGAAAATGCTGCAGCCATTAACTAGAGTGGGACAGAAATTGGTCTGCGCAGGTCAGATTGATTAGTCACCAAGAAACACAGAGTGGAGGCTCTACTCTAAGTTACAAAGGAATCCTCTGTCACAAAGTGGAACTCGCTTCATTTGCATAGCGTAAGCCAGCTTCTCATCTGTAATTTGAAGAACTTTATTGTTATCTGAACAGAGGAGCTCATTGGAGACATAGTGAAAATGGCACTGGTCAGAAAGCAAGGTCATGCTGGAATGTGCTCTGTATACACACAACCTGCTGATGGCATGCTTTCATTAATGTGCAACATTCCTTACTCGTCACTATTTGCTCCTTTCTGTGGTATCCAAATGATCATTAGCCTAATCATAAACCTGAGGTAGTCTCTCCCTACAAAAAAAAAAAAAAAAAAAAAAAAGGAAAAGGAAAAGCCATTCTTTTTCCACTGACAGATACAGGTGCTTGTCCTGGCAACACATCAATTATTACATTTCCTACATGCACTGCCTGCTACCTAACCTGAACTTCTTCACCTTGAAAACTTCTCCAGACTTCAGTAGTTACTCTTTGTCCCTGTTAAACAGGCTAAAGGGAGACTTTCAAAAATTTACTGCCTCAAACAGAATTTCTGTTTCCTTTTCATGCAAACATTTTAGGTCCAACAATGTTTAATGCTAACTAGTGAGATGCCTTTTCCCCCCCAGACCTTTCCAATCAAAATTATAATAGTGAACTCATGGCTTTTGAGTAACCTGTGTTCTAGAAAACTACAGAAGTTCTTTGGTTTTGCTGTCATGGTATATTGATTTGTTTCTCAAGTTTTGATTTTACATAATTATAGTCCCCGGAAGAATTAGTTTAGAAAATAATTATCACCCCTCCCCAAAAAACTTCTAAAATTTACAAAAGAAAAGTGCAATTGTGTATGATGATTGTGATCTACCACTAGAATCAGCAAGTCACATTTCCACTGTTAACCTCAGTGTGTTTCCTATTACTTGGACAGGCCAGGGAGAAAAACCGGCTGGAGTGGACAAGGATTCTAAGCCAAAGAGTGGTCTTTTCTGTTCCTATTAGCCTGAAAAAAAGCAATATGTAACAGATACTGATGCCCCTGTCACATTATTTATGTTTCATTTCTAGTAACCCATCCCCATTATCACCCTCAGGCTAGAAAGGACTCTTAAAAAAATTTTAGGACAAAGCCTCTATTATTTAAGAGTATGCCACATAGATAAGAAAGCAGTGACTTTTTCATGCACATACATTATAACTATACAGTCTTTGATACGATAAACTGCCAGGAATATATCATAGCTGTTTCACGCAAGTCGTTTTTATAAGCCACAGAGATGACTATAGGAAACCAAGAGATTATATGATCACTTTCCAATTAAGAGGATATTTCATTAAAATCCTTATACTTTTGGATGATTGGGAAAAATAAAGATTATTAAAATGATTGTTTGCTTATTCTGAGAGTAATATGCTTGTGAAAAGCCAACATGTGTACAGCTGATATGGGGCACATTATATAATTATCAAAGACTGAAACGCACTGGCTCATGCAGCAAAATGAGAAAGCATGGCAGGAGGCTGAAGGGGGGAAGCGGGGACAGCACAGGAGAGATACCTTAAGGTAAGCCCTGCATGTCTTCTCTCGTTTTTGGAGCTTTTAAGTAAAAGAAAAGAAAATCAGAGGTTAGATCTGTATCTGCTGACAATGAGGAAAGAAATCCTCAAAAATTAAGCTGACGTTCTGGAGCCCAAAGTGTATCAAGTCCTCCGGGTGTCTGAGTCTGCGCTGACTACCAGAACTGCTTAGTCACAGTTTGGGGTTGTATTCTGTAATGTGTACTAACGCAAAGTATGCTGACAAAAAGAGACAAAATACACACTACAGACAAAAAAATCCATTTCTTAACTCTGAAGAACCCCATTAGGCACAGATTTGGGGGCCGTAAGAACTTAATATAAACTCAGTGAGGTGAAAAGTATCTAATTTTTGTCATAGTTGGAAAAATTAATAACCCTGATAACAATAAATTCCTTCTCCCCAAAGCTGCCAGGGAAAGAAATATTTCAGTGACTAATACTCAATTTTGCTGCCATTGTAAGTTTCACGTATTGGCACACAAAGGTATAGAAACTATAACAGAGTCTCTGCAAGGGCAGATAACATGTTCTAAAGAGACAGTACTGACTACAATCAGGTGGTGAAGTCTGGTACCAACTAGGGAGTCTCTCAGTTAATTCACATTATTTATGCTGGTTTGGGGGGGGGGGGGCGCATGTTGCTCCTTTCTCTACTGTAATTCTCCCTTGAAAAATGAACCGAATTACAAATTCTGTTTCTAAGTACACGTCCAGGGGAGCAAAGGTTTGGCCACTGCTATAAGTACCAAGAGCTGTCGTACAGAATGTCAATTTCCAACACCAGGCGCCTTCCCTACCTTGTTATAACTCCGTCCAGCTGAATCCTTTTCACTAGGCTTCAGTTCCTGCAGCTGGGCATCAAGGATGTCCACCAACTGCTCCATCAACCTCACGGAAGAACTCACGTCCCCAGCAAACACCGGCCCTTTGGTATGTTTAGCCAGCTCATTGGCAAGGCTGACAGCATTCTCTCCACTTCTAATCTGAAATGACAATTTATATTATCTCAGTCTACTTTCCTGTTCTGTTTATGGCTTCTAGTTCTCCCTGAGTACCTTTGTTGTGGTGGAGAGGAAAAAAAATATTTGCCAACATGTCAAAATCTGCAACTGACTGAGACCAATAACTTTCTCTTCATCTCAGAAGATTAAAGGCTCTTAGATCTTGAACACACAACAGAAATTCTTAGCCAGACATTTAAAGGAAACAAAAAGGAAAACAAATTCTTTCTAGAAATTTTCAGCCAGCTCTTTCATTTCACTGCAAGCATTTAAAATTGTTATTTTAAAATCTTAATTCCAGTGATCCAGAATTTAAATCAGAATGTAGTCAGCATGAAACTGAGAGTTACTATCCAGTGTTTGTGTTTCAGAAAGGTAGAATGGAAGAGGAGAGAATAAAGCAGCACTGCCTTACATTGAGATGTTAACATTACCGATGCCTTTAAAGTCATTTTTAGTCATTCTACCAAAATCACGTCAGATGTAAGCATCTGCTTGCATTCTGTGGATTCAGTTGCAAACTTAATGATATTTGGTATATTAAGCCAATGCACTATTTGTCTTCTGTACATCAAAAGAAACAGAACAAACTAAATATGAATAAAATTAAGCAAGTATGTACTCATTAAGAAGCTTAACGTAGGAAAACAGCATACCCCAAAACATATGTAACTTTCAATAAATAGTTTACAGACAAAACTACACACAATTTTTTACTTTTATACTGAACAAAGAGCAATAAAGCTGGTTTTAACATACAAAGCTAAATTATTTATGTTAGACGTTAAAGCCCTAAATCACCATGTGTATCACATTAAAAGGTTCCAACCAACCTTCTGAGCCAGCTGATTTACCCAGTGTGAGGTACAGTTGCTAAGATCGGGGCCCTTAGGGTTCCATGTTCCAGTGGAAACCATGCAGAGATACGAGGCAGTTCCTACAACAGATGTGGAAAACAACAGTGAAATTGAAACCATTTTTCTGCATGCATTCGGGAAATCAGCTATCACGATCCTACTCTGCATGTTAAATTTTGAATAAACGCTAATGGAAGTAGTTGACAATAACTGACATAAAGTAGGGTTTAATGCAGATTATAAGCAGTAAATATAGCACAGAAATACCATACATTTACTGCAAACAAACAAAAAGCCCCTGGTTTTCTTGGGACTTATCCAGGGAAGCTTATAATGAGAAAGGCAGCTGTAAGGGAGCCTCACTAGAGTCCCTGGGCAAAAATCACAGGCTTGACCTAAGTCTTCAAGAGGGAGAGGTAATTTCATGCCTGTTCTTAAGTTACTTTTACAGATTACAAAACTTTTAGTTCTGTGTACTGGTGCGAGTATCACCAAAGTAACAAAAATAAAGTTCGCTATTGTAATCATCTCCCTCTTTGAATAAAATCACTTGGGTTTAATTCAGGACCTACTTCCTAAATTTAAAAACATATGCGTGGTATTTTACAGAAAATACCTCTTGTTCCCTTGGGACATGGTCGTTCAACCATCATTCCCCTTTGTGTCTGAGGCCACCTTATCCCCTTCGAGTCTAAGGCTTCGCAGAATCTCTCTGGCAGGGGAAAAATATTTGTTACAGGTGGAATTTTGGTTGTAGAAACTGCTGGAGGTGATTTTGTCCCTTTGCTTCCTTCCTGTGATCCAGCTACAGTTGTGCTCACGGGGCCTTTCTGTGAAGTAGTGCTTGTGGTTGATACTGTGGTTTTGAACAGCTCAGCAGAAGAAGTTATTGTCACAGCTGTGGTAGGCACTATGGAGAAAAGATGAGTGTGTTAACCTCCAACACACACTTGCACTCACACACAGGCGTGCACGTGGGGACGCGAGTGTACACATGCACACAACCAACACAATGAGAATCACTGGCACCATTAGTGGGGGAGGGGGGGAATACATCTCTTCACATATTCTAACTTATTCGTATCATTTAGGCTTTTGCTGTATGACTCTGTGTGAGGGTTATTTCTCAAGGAAACGTGTCAGTACAGTTTAAAGATAATTTCATCATACACTATTCAACGGAAAAATAGGTCATTTAATGTAAAAAAGTTTTATTATATAAACTCACATTCTGTAAATAATTATATTCAAAAGTCTGACAAGTATTTCTGGGATAACAAAAAAATTTAATGTCACCCACTCTACATCCTGCAAGAAAAATACCGTGACATCTTTCTACCCAGTAGCCCTTCTTGCTTCGGAGATCTTTGAGCAAGGCTGATTAGATTGACAGGGAAGATAGGCTTGGCATGCAGGTGCTAGTCCAGGAAGGGAACTTCAGTTCCTTTACTTTTGAAAGGACAGGTATAAAGAAGGGCTAGTTCTGGTCAAAGGTGGGATCTCCCATCAAGGTAAAGGGTTAGACCTGCCCTGATATATTGTTAACACTTAACAGAGAATATAAAAGAAACTATGGCTATACCCTTCAAAGCAGAAAATGTTTTCTTTTTTTATTTTTAAATGGCTAATTTAGCTTCTGACATCACTTTCCAGCTGTTACATCCACTAGGATCTTAAGAGTTTTCTCTACTAATCGTCACTGAGTTAACCAGAAATGAAATCTGTCAGAAATGTGATGCTGCCATTTAGAAACTACTGGACAATAAAGTTTTATCAACATTTACAGATCACTGGGCTCTGAACACTCTTTCCCATATGATGCCTTAAATTTAACAGCCAATTAAAAGGAGCCTTTCTTTTCAAATCATCTTATAAAAACATTTACCTACTTATGCTTTACCTATACATGAGAAGCAGGCTAGAGCATTAAAACTTATTAGAAAACAAGTTCACGTTAGCACAGATTTGTTTACTATTTTAAGCTCCAGTCCATAAATTTTTGTCTCTATAATTCTGACACTGTTGAGAATGTACGAAGTTTATCAGAAAAAGTACTGTATACATGCTTCTAGTTCTTAGTAGTAAACAAGTTCTTGTTACCGATACGTACACCACACACATTTCACTCCTTTCCCTCCATCTCAAGAGAAACTTCTAAAACATGTGTTTTATTTCGAGGGCATAATTTATTGATCATATGAGAATGCCTGTGTACATTAGTCAAACATCATGCCCCGTCAGCTGCTGCAGAAACCCATTCCAACCTGCCTCTTTTTCTGTAAAGTACTTGCCTGACATCTTGTTAAACCTCTGTAATTTTCTTTTGATTACAATGCAGTCAGGCTTTCAGTGCTTTCTCAATTAACATTTGTCAAAAGCATCACCATCTTTTGCAGAAGTGTGAAATGACTGCTGCTGAGTCAGGTCTTAGAGAGGAGTGGGGACTCAGAGCAACAAGGGCAGGGCAGAGCAGAGGGTCTGGTGCATCACTGGACACTGTGCATACTCAGTCATGGAAACATGGGGTCACACTTCATGAGTCGTTTGTTAGCTAAGCATCAGGAAAGCGTCAGAACAATGGAGTCAAGGTAGATATTAAAATGACCTCGATTAAATGCACAGAATTTCATGCAACATTCTACAGCCATTTTTCCATGTGTGCGTTTTTGAATAATATATTTTCATACCTTTTTGCCTTTTAATCACTGAAAGAACTTTAAAGGGGATCAACACATTCTTCAAAGGTAAATCAGTGTGAAAGATTGAGGTATCATGAAAATACCATGAAAACAAACTTTATGTGACAAACGTTAAGTTGCCCCTCTTCCCCAATCAGGGCGACAACTAGAATTTCTGGGATTTCTGCCCAGCTTTAGTTTACTTTAAGGAAAACAATTTTTTTTTTCCTCTCATATGAAAAGCTTAGAAATGCAGAGATTTCTAAAAATTATTCTTTCCACAGGTGGAGATGGTCCCAAGAGAGCATGTGGTAAAAGTTTAACTCACTCAACATTAATGTGCCAGATGCTATGCTAATCGCTATTCATGAATTATCAGATCATCTTATTTAATTCTTACCACAATCCAGTGAAGTAGACACTGGTTATCTTCCTCTTAGAGGTGAGAAAATTAAGCTATAGATAAAGAAAGTAGTTTGTTTAGGGTCAATTGTCCATGCGCTGAAATGCTATGATCTTACTTTTCTAGGTAAAAGATTTTCATAGACTCTAGAAAAGAATGGCTTCCCCCAAAAAAGCACCTTGTCCTGCCTTTGGAACCTTTAACTGACACTGCGTTCTATGTAAATCTCTAAAAGAAGAAAAGATGTGTAAACATAATGTGATACTGGAAAAAATAATAGAAAGTTGCATAATGAAACCTGTGGCAAAAGGTTCAAAAATCAAGAATATCCCATGAATGAACCAGAAAACATGATAGCCTGCCACAGAATGGTAATTCAAATCCATATCCCCTTTTACAAAGTTCTATTGATAAACAGAATTTATCTAGCATCCAGATTAACTGACTTAGCATTCTGCCTATCATTTATTATTTGAATACAGATACCCAACAAATGATACTAACATACTGTTAGATTTTGAAAAACACATAAAGAAAAATTCGATTTACTATGGTTGTGTACTAAGAACTTGTTATCTATTACCAGGTTTTTCCCTGCATGGAAGGGTTTTAGGACAATATTCATTTACACTAAAAGTAATATTTACCCCTTACCAAGATCCAAGAACTCACCCACTGTTCACTGAATGAACTCCAGCTAGAGTGAGACTGTGGCCTTGTAAGGCAAAAACAAGCATCCACTACATTTGCCTTTATTCAATGTCTGACAATACTGATCACTTCTTACAGAGCCCTCTTTATCAGTGAGAAGATATGTCAGGAAATACAGAATCTACCCTAAGCACTTCTTAAATTCTGTAAAAACAAAATTGGCTCTTGCTAAAAATTTCCTCTTATATATTACAGAAGTCTTATCAGAACAGCCAAACACAAGCAAAGGTACACCGTTTTCTTGATGATGTTTAGGATAACAAATCTGTAGACAGATGAAGTAAATGTAAAGACATCTAGATTAAGATACAGAATAGAGTTAAAACCGAAAAGAGTTTTTCCTAAGCCCATTCTAGAGAAGAAGAAAGTAAGAGGAAAACTAGATCTAGTTGCAGGAGCAAATGCAAGGACCATACAAGCTGAAAATTCAAAGGAGAAAAAAAGATCAGGACCCAGAAACACAAGTTTGTGCTGTTAGGAATGAAAAGGGCTTGGATTTGTAAATGGCGGAAGTATTGATGTTAATCCACTGTGAAACAGTCTGCAATGAAAAATGAAAGGAATGGATAATTTTACAGCACAATTTATCCCTTGGCCACATACATGATAGCAAAGCCAGAACCTAAGACTTTATGAATTTTAGCCAAAGAAATCAATCACCGCTTCATAACAGGCAAAGACCTCATTTCTCTGATTGCTCTGTTCTATCAGTTTCTTGGATCTTGCTTCTGGAAAGTTGACAGTGGGTTATTGGCTTGACCTAAATTTATGGGCCAGAAGAGCTGAGCAAGGCTCCACCTCTGTGAACACAGACAGACAACACACATCTTGTACAGACAGTACATATCTTGCATGAGAGAAGCTGGAGTCTCTAAAAGCATATGCAGATAAATTATTAGGGGGAGAGAATAAGAATCTGGGTCAAACAGCAAGAGAAATTTAGGTCAGATAAAACTTCTTATCACTAATGGTTTAAGAAGGGGTCAATAGAAATTTTCTCACTCTGGGAATATTGAAGAATCGCTCTTGGGATGACCAAGCGCATTTGTGGGAACGCACGATGGCTACATCCATCCAAGTTTCTCATTTTCAAAGCTGGTAACTGCTCTTTCCAAACAGCAGCTAAACTATCAAAGACTTTTCATCTGAACTGGATCAGATTATTTACTAGAATGAATGTCGCAAGTGGGAATGACATTCTTATTCATCTTTGTGTTCACTGAAGTATTTTGTGACAAGTAGATGGGTAATGATTTCTTGTTAAATTGAATTTGTACTCAACTATTCACAATCTTTCACGTGTTGCCCGATCACGAATGTGCCATTTTTAAAGTATTTTCCCTCACTCCCTTCCTTTCCTTTTTCTTTTCTCATGAGGGGAAAAAATTTACTGCCATCCAAGGCTAACATTCCAGCTTTCCGGGTAATACTGTATATAGGTTACAAAAAGGTTAACAGGAAGATCAATACAATTTTAGCTAAGGCCTAAAGTCTGTCAGGGCCTCGCGTTTGCTTTTTGACACTCTATAGGATAAAGGAGAAACATTATATATAGTAGCTTTTAGAAAAACAATAGAAATACATGAAACATACCAAATTGCTGGTCTCCTGAGCAAACAAACATGTATAAATTTTAAAGTAAACAATTGTAAGGTAAGAACGATAAAGATGTTGTGCCCTAAAGAATTTTGTTGAAAATTTAATGATGGACATTACTGCTATCGTTTTAAGCCAAAGAATCCCAGATATACGTGATTTAGAGGGAAAGGGGCCATGTCCAAAGTCAATACAACGTTCCCGCTCCTGCACGAATGAAACACACATTATCTTGGTATTCTACAATAACTCAGATTAGAAGTTCAATTACAAAAAGCTGTGACTTCTACTTTTGAGGCCTGACTATATGACAATGTTTAGAACTTACTTATATATCTTAAGATATATATAGGCACACGTCTGTTGTTTTCAGTACATTTAAATACACGTGTGTATGCATACTGCTTTAACAGAAGAAAAAATCTGTTGAGATTAGTTTAATAACTCTAAAAATCTTTGTTTTTAGTTTCTAAAATTTTGATGTCACTATCTGAAAATTCCCATTAACTTCTTAGTAAATTGAAATATTACAGATTTGAAACACAAATCTATAATTTTTACTGTTCAAATGAAAAACTTATAAATAGTGTAACTATGTAAGAAGATAGTAACACTTTATCATGAGTATGAGATAATCTTGTTTTAAAGAAATATTCATTTACCATCTAAAATTTATTTTTCACAGAATTGAAATCATTAATAAATCAGAATATATGTCCAAAAATTTGGCGTATTACTTTCCCAAGTAATGATCCTCCAGAAAGGTACCTGAGAGACCACAAATAAAAAAAAAAAAATGCTAACAGATCCATCATCATAAATCATCACTTAGAATCCTTTAATGGTTAGTTCATGTGCAATAGTTAAAGTCACAGAAATACTGACTTAAAACTGTCACTAATTTATCAGGAAATAAAAATGTGTGATTTTACAGGATGACCTAAAAAGATACTACATGATTCCCCGTCTCCCATCCACAGAATGGACACCAAACTTCAGAACACTAATGCATCACTTTGTTCATCAAGCCTGGCCCATCTCCTGAGACTTCCTAACACTCACTTCCCTTAACCACTGGCGCCAAGAAGTTAAAAGGTCTGCACAAGGAGTCTAATCAATCCAGGAGTCAGGTAGAGGGGGAAAAACAACACTAACAGGTTTGTAGTTGGTAATACATTTTCAGCAATGAAAAACTAAACTGACCAATGATGCTACAATTTCTTAAAGCCAAGGTTTAAATGAAGAAATTCAGAAAAATAAAATGAACCACAATAAGGTGAAAATGTACCACAATATTGTCCTTTGTGTGTTAAGAATGAATAAGGAAAGGAAACAGGGAGGAAAAAAAAATTAACAAAAGTCTTTTGAACATAAGGTGTTCACAAAACGGCACGAGCATTTCAAGCTCACCTTGAAATGTCCAAGTCTTACCTTGGGCAGGATCGGGTGGACCGAACTCCAGGGAATATCGTAAAATGAAGTTATTGTTCCACACGTAGAGCTGGTTGTCTCTCGGATTGTAATCCACTGCAGCAATGTACTGGTACTGGTTGGGGAAGGGAACGTCCACGTATTCTCCGCGGTTCAATCGGGTATTATAAATATAATCAATCGCGTTCTTGCCCGTCTCACTTTCATTGTCTTGATAAACTGACCTGACCACGTAGAGGACTCCACATATCATAAAAGCATTGGATGCAGCCCGTTTGTCATACACAGTCTCCCACGTCGCTTCAAATCGAAGGGTGTACGGATTCAGCTGGCTGATGACGATCATTCCATTGTTTTGTTCAGTGGCATAAATGACCCACAACCCGTTTTCATCAACGGCTAGGTCGATGTCAGTCTTCCCTCCCCATCTATAGGGGGAAGTATCATGGTAGTTGGCGTAGTTAATTATGGCCTCGCCACTCTTAATTCTAGTCCTCAAGTCAAATTTCACAATATTCCTTGTTCTTTCTTTGTTAAAGAAAACAGCACCATCATAAACCACGAATCCAGTACCATCTACTCGGTTTGGAAGTTTGTATGTTGTTGTTTGACGACTATTTTGGAAGTCTTCTAAAGAAGCATATTCTATTAAAGTATCGGTACGATACGGAGTCCAGGGCATGAAATAAATTTTGTCTGCAGCCTGAAGAGGGTCCTTGCACCAAGCACCCGCCTTTTGTTCAGCTTCATATATACATGGTGAGTCCACAATTGCTTTCAAGGTCCCAGGGCACACAAAAACTAACAGTCACAGAGAAAAGACAAAAATTAAGTCAAGTTAAAAAATGATGCAGCAAATAAGTTTTAATGATCACAAACCGAAAGAGGAAAACTCATTTAATTAGCACTTAATTTTTACCAAAATGTTTACTTAATATAAGCACTACCCTTCATTTCTGAAGTTACCACGTGGAATCAATGCTGTATTAGTGTACAAAGATTACTTGGGGTTTATGTTCACAAGTATAAGCCTACGTGTAAGACCATCCATAACTGAACTGACAATTTACATTTCTGATGTGTGTTTTTATCTTATAATTTGGTAATGTGTGTTTTAAAATGTTGAACTTGATGTTATTTTATTTTATTCCAAACTTTATGCCCCCCCACCCCCTAACCCACCTATTAAGCTCTCGAAAGCAAAAGCACAAAATAAAGTAAATGAAACAGAAAACCCAATGCGAAGGCTTATTTACAACTTGTATAGACGTTAGACTGAAAACAAAGGTGCTTTAATCTAAGGAACGTCAATATTTGGAAAATGCAATTAGGAGTATAGGAAAGTAAATACGGGAAAAGCAGTGATAAAACAACCAGGAGACCCTGTAACCATGTCATGCTATGGAGAGGGTTCTGGAAGCCAAGCAAGATGACACTTGAACAGTAAGAAAGTATTCAAGGGTTTCAGAAAAAGAGATAAAGGGTAAAAAAGAAACAGAGAAAGGGCCGCTCCCCCTCGCCGACTTTGGAATTTTTACCCCATCACCAGATTTAGCAGTCATTTAATTTCAGGGTAAACGTCTGACTTCTTAGTGAGGTCCCCAATGAGATCCTGCTAATCATGGTAACACAGGAGTGTCGAGGGGAGGAGGGGAGGAGGTAACATCCAGAAGGCACAGGACAGGGAGCCGGGGTTCAGACTGTGCGCGCCATTTACCTTTTTGCTCCACTTCTATTTTAAGCATCGGAAGAAAATAAAAAAAAAGGTGCAAGGGAAAAAGAAAAAAGATTAAAATAAATTGACTATTAGTCTAAGACTGAATTCGTAACAGATGCTAAATACAGGAAAGAACAAGAGCTGTACTACTTTGGATAAAGAGAAACACACAACAGGAGAACCTAGCAAGAGAAAGATTCTAAAGTTACATAAGAGAACACGGATCAATCATTTTAGTAGATTAAGGAGGCAGTATAAATATGCTGGCATGTTGTTTCACTTAGTGAACCTGAATAAATAATGAAACTCTTCACTAATGCATGACATATATACTTCTGTCTCTCCAAAGTCACTCAGCATTCTTATCAAGTTTTACTTTCTACGTATGCTACAGACATGCATGACAGGTGCATCATTCCCACTAACGTGAACTCAATTATTAAACTGACTAAAATCAGGTAAGCACAACAATAGGAAAATACATTCATAAAAATGACATCAATCTTGGAATTTAGGTCAAATTTAATAAATACGGACATGCTTGTTCTTTTTCAGAAATTTATGTAAGAAGAAATATGTAATGATGCATCTCAGTAGGTAGCATTTGTTTTTCTATCATTTTCTGATTCTAGATAAATCCATTTTAACTATTAAAAAGCCTCCTTTTCAGGAATGTACAAATCCACCCCCGCCCAGGCCCCAACAGAGATTCTGAAGAGTGGGGTAAGGTTACGCCTTTCTTCCCCACTAAAATTAGTAAATTTACTTATTTAGGTTTACTTATCCTTTATATTATAAAATTCTTAATAAATTTTCTATATTATATATTTTAAACTTGTAATACTAAGTCTATAAAAAAAGTAAGCAAAATACATACAAGGGACAAGCAAGCACAGCAGGCAAGGAGAGAAAGGAAGAAAGAATTATGGTTAGCTCATCATGACAATTCTACCATCATCGGTTTACACAGAAAGCAAGCCAGCATGCAAGGACAATCAGACCGAGCATTCAAAGCAAATACCTTGACTCCACAGACCTTATAAAAAGCAAATGCTTTAATAAAACAAACCTGATTAGTAGAGTTAAATGAGAAAAAAAATCTCCTACAAGTTTAAAGAAATAGATTATGCAGTTAGGAAGGGTGCCGTATAAGATCTTGGTTGGTAAACAGTACTCGCGTAATTACAAACCAGAACATACTATTTTACGTTCTGGATAGGTTTGAAGTATGTTGCCTGAATTTCATAGAATGACCAGATCCCTCCCTGTGTTCTCCCCTTCTTAAAATGCACGAGGGTGTGCTAACTCTTCAACTCCAAATCGGACCCAAAGACAGTATAGTAAACATTTCCTTAAGATCTCAGTCTGATTAATTTTAAAATGATAATAATTCATCAAGATTAAGTATTGACCTTTTGAAATACCCATGGGAGAAACATATCCACAAAGATTTTTGCCATAGGGATAGCACATAACTTTTCACATTAAGCTGCAACCTCTCCCAACCAACTTGGGTCTATTTAACTATTGTCAGGAAACATACTTGCTCCGTAATATATAATTCTGAATGTATCTAGTAAATACAAAACATTTCATGTTACTGACTTGGAAACAATACGTTTTATAAACCTCTAGTCCTAAACTTATTCCTCAGTGAGGTGTATTATTATACCTGCTTAGAATCAGTAACATAAGGGTGTGGTAAGAGAAGGACGATTTTAAGCTGTATATAAATGGAATATATATATAGCTATATTTTATTTAAACTAAGGGAAGGATGATTTTACTGCAATAAATGGAATGATTAGGAAAAACATATCTTAAAATATGTTCACTTATTTAAAACAGAACTTAAAACATTTTCAATAGGAGACATAGAAAATACATTTTATGTTTGCCATTCACAGAAAACGGCTGAATTTTATTAGCTGGTACATTAAAAGGATAATGCAGTTATTGAATAAGATACAAAATAGGGAAGTCTGTTGATTTACGTTTCAGCTGATATCATGTACTTTTAAAAATCATGAATTGTATATAATTCTAATAAAAAATGTGAAGTAATAGCTAAATGTAAAAAGTTAAAAAAAAAACTTCAATGATATATGAATCCTATGAAAAGGAGATGGATCTTTAAAAAAAAAAAGTCCCTGTATTATAATTTTTATAAAAAGTCCAAAGGATAAGTATCTGTCAAATCAATCAAAATTCTATGAGCCCAGAAGAACATGAAAATATAATAACATTAATAAAATCAGCATTCCTTATCACATGCCAAACATCATTGCAACTTGTCTTAAGAGGCTGTATAAATTAATTCCTAACAACACATTTACTTTTCTATACACCAAACACATACGTACACAACCCACCCACATCTGTGGAGGACTACACTGAGGACTACATGGACGTACAAGACAAGAATTGACCCACGCTAGCTACAGCCTATATACTTTGTATCTGCAGTGACACACTATTTTATTTTCAATAATCTCACATGTTCATTCACTGGTAATGATTTAATCAACAGTAATGGCTACTTTTTTCTCATCAAATAAAACTTGTATCTAACATTATAGTATAATTTTCATAATACAACAAAAAGGAAATGAGTATCCAAACACAAAAACCAAATCCTGCTTATGGGATGCAAATTCCAATCTGACTGCTCTCCTTTATCCTCCAAGATTTTCGCGACTTCTTTCAAGTACATGTATGTGCTAATCCTACGGTTCTGTCAGTGATAAAGGATTTTTGACACAGACATTGTATAAGCAAGTACAATGTCCTATAGAATGCATGTGCTGGTTTTAAGCATACATGTACTGAAGGCAACCAAATAACAGCATTGCCAATGTCCTCTGTTAAGCATATTTATTATAAAGTTTTCAGAAGTCAGGGAAATTTTCTGAAATTGTTCCACAATAGCAAAAAATAGTTTGGGATGTACAGACAAGCTCCTGGAGGATTTGCTGTGGATATAAACTGGCATAAAGCCAGATAATAACAAAAATACATAAGTGACACTTTTTATCAACTAAGTCAAGTGTAAAAGAGGTATAGAAATGTTACAAAGCACACAAACTATTAAAACAAGGAGAAAGTGAAAGCCAGGGGAGTAAAACAAAAGCAGGTGCAAGGAATGGATATAATGGATCTAAGTATAAAAAAAAAAGGAGAGAGGAAAATGTGAAAGAGATAACACAACACAAGATCAGAATGACCAAAAAGACCTTTTGGGCTGAAATTTAACATTGACTGAAACTGTGCCATTTACAGTGTGTCACCACCATACAGTACATAGGAATTATAATTATTTTATTCTCTACCAAGAAGCAGTTTAAAAAAAAACAAAAAACAAACTTATTTCTGCCTCGTGCAAACATCTAGAAAGATAACATCAAATTAATTACTCGAGTTTTTTTTTTTTTTTTTAAAGACAAAAACTAAAAAGAACAAATACTTCTCTGAATATAGCTATTGGCAAGTTAAGTGCACAATGTACAATACTTCTGGAGAACTGAAAAAATAAAATTTTGAAAGTTAGAGGTTCCAGAAGATATCCACATTTTCCTTTCTTAAACAGCACAAGAAATAACTTTACGATTCTGAAAATAATATTTGCTTGGCACTGTTCTTGGTCTATAGACTAGGTGGCAGGAACTGGCCCTAGAGAGACACATTTCTTGGCAGCTCTGACTGATCCCACTGTTTGGGAATGGATGCTGGGTTCTTTCTCTAACGTGAGGACAGAAATCACGCTAAATTCAAGTAGAAGTGACTTTACGGAACAAAATTTTGGTTAGGTCAAAAGAATGCAACGTTCCTCTAGTGGCCCAGGAGAAGGTTTATGTAAGCCACCCACGACCCACGGGAGAGGTGATACCAAGATCAGTCTACTCAGGAGGGTTCCAATCCTACAAATGGCATAAAAAATACTGGAAACATAAAAAAGCCTCCATTTCACAGTAACACAGGAACACGGAGCAGGGATGAAAGGGAAAGATAATCTGTGTTTGGCCTTTAACTGATAACACAAAAAGCCAATTTGTCGGAACTATGGCAGAGGAGAGAGGGGAGAGTGAGCCTCCCAGGGTTGCGTACAAGTGTGCTGGTTCCTACCATACGGGACCTATCTACCAGAATTTGGACCTTTGGTGTTAGAAATACTAATAGCTTGGATGTATGAATATGTCAGAGCTAGTGACCCAGATTTTAAGATTCTGGAAACAACAATTTCATTATTTGGTGAGTCCAGTATTTTTCGGACAGAAGTATACAAAAAACGATCTCAAATCAGTAACATTGCCGATTTAAAAAATGTGTAATTCAAACATGTGTGAAGTAAATAGACTAAATCACATTTCTATTTTTTCCCAATTTAAAAATTAAAAAAAAAAAAAAAACACCACCATCAAACCAGTATGTAAAAATCAGACAATATATTCAACTTTTAACTTGTCTACAGTGCTCAGTTCTTTTTTGTTTTGAGAGTACAGAATATAAATTTGAAGTACAAACTCTGAGATTAGGGAAAAAACCCTACATAAAATTAGATTAGCTAAATCCTACCTATAAAATGCTCAACTGAATTGTAACTATCCTTCTGTAAGGTCTTAAAAATGATGTCACAAAATGAAAACCAGGAATATGTGTTAAGATTTTGTTGCATCTATTTTATTCAGAGTTAAGATTTCATCCCTGGGTCTTGTAAAGAAAAGCTCTCTTAAGGACAATGGGACAAAAGAGAAAGCTCTTGCCTCAGTTGCTGCCAGGGCGGCTTTAACCGAGCACTGAAGCTACAACAGCAGGTAGCCATTCGCGTGGCTTACGATTAAAACTGAAGTCAATTCCTTCTTTAGAAAACCGTGAGCCAAACCAATTTGTCAGCAACTGGTATTGGGCAAAAGTACAGATTTCTACGGGCCCTACTGAATAGCTAATTCAAGTTTGTTTTCTGGAAAAACACTAGCCTTAAAAGCCAAACACTCAAGAACACAGACAGACACTTGGCCAGCATTGCACTATGGCTTCCTTCCACACTTCACCAAGCTAATTGGAGGCCCCAGTCTGTCAGTGCTCCGCATGCAGAATGGTCCCGTCAACATAGGCTTCTCTCACGCATGTTGTCTTTCAGCATCAGCCAGCGATGCTGGAGAAAGTGAAAAACACGAACGTCATACTTACTGTAAGGGACACATTCGTACTGGACTTCAAGGTATTTGTATGTTCCAGGACATGGATCAGGAAACACATCTGACCCTGTAACTACTATACATTGTGTTCGATTGTTGCACCTGCAAAACAAAAGGAATCAAACTTGTGTAACACAATTGGTTTATGTTTACTTCAGGAATACAATATAGAACTGATCCATGTTTTCATCAACTAAAATCATAAAATAAAAGCAAGTGATACTAAGTTGCTCTACAATAGTTATTATAAGAGTTGTATTTTCTTGGTAGTCTCTGTACTGTAGGTCACACATAAATTTTAACTGGTAGTAAAAAAAAAAAAAATAGTTGACAGTTCTTTATTCTACTATATATTTTAATTTAAATTTTTGACATATTTAACATGCATTGGCAAAAAAATCAAAAGAAAAACACAACAAAAAACAACCAGGAAACTCAGCTCTATACTTAGGAAATACAGTTACAATTTTTTTAATGGTATTATAATGGAACAAAAACAGAATCATAAATGTAACAGCTCAGTAGAAAGTTCTGATAGCATGCTAGAACAAACGGAGAACAAGATCTTTAAGTTTAACCTCTAAATCTAGTTTGGAGTTAAGTTCTGTATTATAGGTACTTTTTATCTGTACCATTGAATAGTAAATATGAAAACAGTAGCTCTCACTTTGTAGGGTATGTCCAGTACAAATGATAAAGGGCATTTAAAGCATTTGACACAGTCATTGGAACATAATGAATGTCAAAGCATCATTGTTACTTTTCCTGTGTTCAAAGATCAATCTGTACTTGTTGAAATATAATATTAAAAACAATGTCACACTGACATGATCCCTAGAATGTCCAGGTCATTATTACAGGGAAGTGTTTTCTTATTTTTGTGTTGTCATTAATTCATTAAGATTGTTAGAATTCATTTGGAATTCTAAAGAAGATGATACTTAATTTCTATGAATTTGTCCTAATGGTCTTTTTACAAACTTTGTAAAGGCAAAAACTATTTCTTTTATAATTTCACTTGATTACAACCCACTGAAATGGAATGTTTTCAGGGTTTTTATTATGTTTTCTGATAGCATGTACATTAAGAAGGCAAAGCAAGAAGAAAATAAAAACATAACACAATTTATTTAATAATTGAAATACCAGATATTCTACAGTGCCTAAAGTCACTGAACCCTAAATTAGCACCATTAAGAATTTTGAGAAAGCATCTTGGTTCTACCACAACCCAACTACAGGACGATGGAAGAAGAATTATGTTAAAGAGGGATCTATGTGTTAAGACCTACTCCTTGGAATGGTTTCAACTCAAAACCAGGTTCATCCTTCTTTGAAAAGCATCAGAGACTGAAAACTTCCATAGAAGTAAATAGGCAGTTTTTTATAATTCTAAGTGTATTATAATAAATTTCTTTTTTATTTATTTATTTATTTATTTTTTATTATAGATAAAAATATGCACCATAGATGTGGCCCAACCCATCACCCTCCCTCCACCCAAATATTAAATAAATTACAATAGATTGCTTATATGCATATTAAACTAATGTTAACTCTTCTTATGATTACTCTTTAATATAATATGGCATTTATTTTTTAAACACATAATATATATAAAATGCATCATAATTTTCAAGAACATGGTATATACAAAAGGTATGGTGTCACAGTCTTCTGCCATATCGTGTCTCCTCTCATTATTCTTTCTCTTAAATTGGTTCCCTCAATGGAAGAAATCTGCCAGTGGTTTCATCATTTAGTATAAATGAATTATTATAAATCAAGAGAACAAATTTTACATTCTAAAATTTAGAGGAGGAGAACGGTTTAAGATTTGTCAATAGGTCAACTAATATAGACACATGGTCAGGTGTGGTGGCTCATGCCTGTAAACCCACCACTTTGGGAGGCTGAAGCTGGAGTACCAGCTGAGCCCAGGAATTCGAGACCAACCTGGGCAACATAGCAGGACCCTGTCTCTATAAAAAAAACAAGAAAAATTAGCCGATATAGCGGTGTGTGCTTGTAGTGTCAGCTACTGGGGAAGCTGAGGGAGGAAGATGGCATGCCTGAGTCCAGGAGTTTGAGACTGCAGTGAACTACAATGGTGTCACTGCACTACAGCCTGGGTGACGGAGCAAGAATCTGTCTCACAAAGTAGATATTTTACATATCTTCTTTTTTTAATCTTTCAACAAGAGAGTTTACTGCTGTATAAAAGTTTCTTTCTTTTTTTTTTTTTTTTTTGCTTTATAAAAGTTTCTTGATCTCCCAGGAATCCTCATTCACTAAGCTGTTCCCCATTCAAGACCCAAGTCCTTTTTCTCTTTCTTAGTATTTACCAGGGATCTTCCCTTTATCTTACCCTCACACGTCTCAGACAAGAAGAAATGTAAATTCCCGTGGGTCAGATATCCCTCCATCTACTCCTGGGGTATATGGGTTTATAGCCACTCAACTCAATCAAACTTTGTTACATTTCAGATGGTTTTTAAATACTGCGTATTTTTTGCACAAATTCCATAAAGTAACAATCACACTTGTTAGTACACGTTTCATCACTCTCTTCATTCCCCTGAAGGTTCTTCTCACCTCACCAAACTAGGAGCACAGCAGTGAGAAAGGGGAATGCACTTAAAGCTACGTGGATCAAGAATATGAAGGAAGGAATGCCGACCAATGTGAAGGAATAGGTATCTCCAAGGATTGGGGGATTTGTATCATTTCCCAATAGTAAAGAATACAATGACAACTACAACTGAATGAATGAATATGACTAACAGGGGATCGGACATGTTTTATTTTACATGTCTCAATGTCAAAGCATGTTTTCCAAAAAGCATATAAGAAATAAGCATTCTCAATTCCATTGTATTTTGTTTGAAAGAGCAGCATAAAATAAAAAATAACTGCCCACATTTACTCCTTTTCAGAAACAACTCTGCATTATCTGATCACAATTATGAGTTCAAATTAATGTCACCAACAGTTATGTTAGTTTATATCAACCACATAATGTTTATGTCTTTAAATAACCACATTGTGTAACACATTTGCTTTAAGACAGCAAGAATTGTTAATTCTGTAAGTATATCTTAAGCAAAATTGAAGGTAAGGAGATTTCATGAAGCTCCTGCAAATGAAGTCATAAATTTCCTAATCCCTGGCCTCCCGTAGTATTAAAAGTGTTCATTTTACAATCGGAAATTCTTTATGTAGATAAAGATTTAATGTATATTTTATGTATTGAAACACACATACATACATCTCAGAAGTATAAGCAATTAATCTCGAAAAAAATTGGGAATTAAGGACTAAGACGGTAAAGGGTCATCAAGAAGAATCTAATTGTAAAGAGCGCAAGAAAATTATAATTTTGCATACCAGTACCTTGATTTATGGAGATGAACCTGAGCTTAGAGAGAACCAAATTATGGAAATAAAAATAAAGGCCATGTACATGCCTTTATGAAGGAAGCAAGTGATCTTAAGTTTCCAGAGTGCGAGGGCACGACAGACAGAGAAACATCCAATGTGAGCTGTTAATACTAAGAAAAATGTGAAAATTCCTGCACCAACATGCTGTCAGTAAGATTACAAAGCTGTCAATTGCTATCACTGAGAAAGATCAGTAAAGAGAAAGCAATTACTTAGCCATGGAGGCAAAGTAAATTCACACCAAAGGCTCAGCTTCAAGTTTTCATTCTGATGAAAAGGCAAAGGCAGAGCTAAGCCAAGAAGGGACGGGCTCAGCTGTTTGCCAACATTCTCGGTGCTGAGCACAGCTCCTGGCAGGACCTCCCTCCTTTCCCCCACGGACAAAGAGGTTTCCTTCTTTCTTTTTTTTTTAAACCAAGAAAAGTCTCACTGTATTAATAATTAAACTGTTGAGTGTATTTAGGTGATGCCATATGGATTTATCATGGTAATAACCTGAACTTTTTAAAAATGTTAAGCATAAAAATGGACTGTGAGTTGAGCAGAGAAGAAACATAGGGTTTCTTTCAATGAGTGGAACTTTGATTATGATTTGAAAGAATTACAATTACTGTTCAGCATAAACACTAGATATACTTTGAACACTTCAACTTTCAAATAACTGATCTTATTTTATTTTATGTATTTATAAAGATGCTCAGGTGAGTTAAGATAATGCAGCGGTTTTCTCCAGGTGGTCCCATGTCCACAGCACCAGAGTCAGAGGGGGACCTGGTGGAAATGCGAATCATCAAGCCACACTCAACACCAGCAGACTCAGAACCTCTGGGGGCAGATGCTCAACCATTTCTGTTTTAACAGCCTCTGCAGGTGATCTGGAAGCAGGCAACTTGTCTGAGATACTTTGGTAAAGAATAAATAGGGGTGGCAACATGTGCTTTTGTGGCATTAAACTTAATAAAATCCTAATGAAATAGAAAATAAATGATGAGTATGAATTAGGTACCCTATGCAAGAGCGCATGACGAAGTTTACAATGTTAACATGTCTGCTTGCTAATTTTAAGTATAGGAATCAGGAGCTTAGCTGCTTTAATTTTGAACAAGCTGCTAGCTATGTATCAATTTCTGGCATGAGAATATAATATCTTAGTACATGTGCACATTGCAAATAACTCATTTTTAAACAGGTAAGAGGAAAAGTATAATGTTTTCCTAAAAACGTGCTAGCAGATGACAATTTCTAACCATAAAACTGGAAATAAAATTTTTGAGAATAAGTAAAAATATACTATGTTTCACAGACAGATGTCATTAAAAATAACAAAGAAATAGGATTCATTGTAATTGTTGTGATTTTTCCATATTCGACCTTTGACTCATTTATTTATTCAAATAAATTTTAATAGAGTGGCCCAAAAAATGCTTTTAGACAGAGAACTCCAGGGCCTAAGTAGGCCTTGCAGATAAGATCTAAACAATGTCTGGGGATTCAAATCATGATTTAATATTAACTAAAAAATAAATATAAAAGTCCATAAGCACTTAGCCCCAAATCCTAAACATATAATCATTTCTAATATTCTTCTAACTACGTATCTAAGATTTTCAAATTTGTCACATAAAGACAAAAGTTTAATCATTATTTCACATCAGTGGGTTAAACGCACTATTAAAACTTCACCTATATATAATTTCTGGCTGGAACTTTTTGACTACCATATTAAAAACTTTTCTTACTAAAGTGTATAAAGAGTACAACACTCAACGTAAGAATTCCAAATAACTAAAATCAATCTAGTAACAAAAGCGTTGTAACACTGTCATGTTCAAATACAAAAAAAAAATAATAATAATTTATCTCTGACATTAATATTCATAAAAACTGTATTTTATTCACAAAACCCATGAAGCACAACAAAGGAAGTCCTAACTTCTGCTTTATAAGACATAAACTGGTTTAAATGGGAACACACTGAATTTTAAACATTAAAAACTCATTCCTACGGTCTTTCTACCCTAAACGGGGGTGAGAGGGTTCAACTTAAGAATGAAGCCAAGTGGTTATTTCTAAAAGCTGAAAAAAAAATTAGAAATTAGTGGTTTATGAATTTACTATCTATGCACAAGAAAATGCCAAGATATTCACTGATGGGCAAATATTACAATAAATATTTAAAGTCAGTGGTATCACTCAGGTTTGTATATAAGAGGCAGAATTTCAAAAACTGCTTAAAATAATAATGTATCTCTTAACCATCACAATTGGCATATGGCAAGAAGGGTCAGAAGAGATCAAACTTTCACTCTTCGCAGACGACATGATGGTCTATCTGGAAAACACTAGGGATTCTACTACAGAACTTTTAGAAGTGATCAAGGAATACAGCAATGTCTCAGGCTACAAAATCAACACCCATAAATCTGTAGCCTTTATATATATCAACAACAACCAAGCCGAACAAACAGTCAAGGACTCTATTCCTTTCACAGTAGTGCCAAAGAAGATGAAATATTTGGGAGTATACCTAACAAAGAACGTGAAAGATCTCTACAAAGAGAACTATGAAACTCTAAGAAAAGAA
>CAUYPK010036040.1:0-19471 GCA_963574355.1 Loris lydekkerianus
TCTAAAAAAAAAAAAAAAAAAAAAAAAAAGGCGAATTCATGTCCTCCCTGATTCAACTTATTTGTGTGGCACTTCTTTGGGAAGTTCAGGTTTCACATTCATTGTTCACTATGTAATTGCTGGGTCTAACTCTACTGTCTCCCAATTTTAAAACCAGCATCTGAATCTTTCAGCAGGCTCTGTGCCACTGGCACAGGGCTTGCGATTCCTCCTCCTCATTAAGTGTAGTCTGCTCACGAAGCAGAAGCCAAGTGTGGCCAGATCCCTAGGGTTACCGAGGGCTGGTGGGCCTGGAGTAGGACTTGTGCTAACCACTGCTAGATCTGTCCCCAACTTGGTCATCAGGGTGTCCAACCATGTGTTCCTAACATGGGGACAGATGGTAGTGAAGATATTGGGGCAGCACGGATCGACATTTTGGGCTGGTAGGAAACAGCTTGTGCACTGGAGCCAGACCTGAGTTCAAATGCTCTACAAATCATTCTCTCTATGATCTTAGCAAGTCACCAAACCTCTCTGAATATTATCTGTAAGAGTAAAGATAATAACCAGAATACCTGCTTTCCTTGTTAAGAGGATTAAATGAGGTTGTGTGTATGTATAAAGTTTTGGAAACATAACAGAGGCAAAAAAATGTTATCCTTTCCTTCTCCTACATCTCATCTGAGTATTGGAGATGACAGGAACCCAGGAAGACAAAAGCTGCAGAAAGGTCTCAAAGTTAGAAAGCATAAGCCTTCAGAGCTGTGGAGCCTGCATTCAAATCCTACAACTGCTCCCTGTTAGCTGTGTGGCCCTGGACTAATCACTTAACTTTGCTGTGCCACAATTTCCTCATCTACACCATGAGATTTTGTTATTTATTTATTTATTTGTTTGTTTATTATTTGCAGTTTTTGGCTGGGACTGGATTTGAACCCGCCACCTCCAGCTTATGGGGCCGGCACCCTACTCCTTTGAGCCACAGGCGCTGCCCCAACCATAAGGTTTTGTAAAGAGAACATGAGCCAATGTACAGAAAGGTTTACAACAATTCCAGACCCCTAGTAACCATGCAAGAAATGTTAGTGATGTTAGGAAGAAGAAGAAGGTTGAGCTCCAAGTCTGTGTGTGTGCTCCAGGAAGACAGGGACCTTTTGGTCTTGGTCACCATCATCTCTGTCTCTGGAACAGCACTGTAAAGGTTCTTGAAATTAATGAATGGGTGGGCTGTGCTTTGCACTCTGACCAGCCCTGTGTCGGGGCATCTCTTCTGGGCACCCTGTCAAGATGAGGCACTGACATGGGCATTTCCTGAGACCAGGCACTTTTCTCAGCAGACCAGACGCCTTGGCATAACCTTGCACAGTTGCCAGTTCAAACCATCATGCTCCCACCTTCCTAGTGCCAGCACTCACTGAGGACTCTTCCTGCCCAGCACTGGGATGTGGAGATGACAAGATCCCACCTTCCTGTCTGGTGGAGGAAAGCAACTAGGAGACAATTACAATGCAGGGTGATCAGTATGGACAGGAGGACCCAGAGGAGCCCAGAGGAGCCCAGAGGAGCCCTCAACCCGGAGGATACAGGGAAAGTTCCCAGAGGAGGTAAGGACAGCTTTTTCTGTGGGGAGAATTACCTGAGCAAAGGCCTGGTGTTTAGCAGGAACTATTGGCAGGTTGTGTGGCTAGAGTAGAAGGTGGGGAAAAGCAACAGGCTGTGCTGGGGCCTGGGAGTTGAAGGCTTTGATGGGCAGGCAGAGGACCTGAGCCTTTATACTACGGTCATTGGGAACTCAAGGAAAAGGATGGGGGTAGGGTGGGAACAAGTCCACCCTTGCTCTTCTCCATCCTGTCATATCTCACCAAACACCAATCTCTTTGCTGCTTTTACTGGCCTTGTTTGTTTCTGAAACCTGCCCAGCATGCTCCCACCTTGGGAAGGGGTGCAGATTTATAGTCAGGGTTGGGAATGGGTTTGGGGTTAACATTGGTTTTAGGGTGAGGACCTGGTTTGAAGTGCATTTGAATGGGCCTCAACATGTGGTTTTCTGGATGACACTTCAGTGTTGTGGGGATGGGACAAGCAGAAGATTTCTTGGTGGCACATGTATGGCTATGACAAGGACTGGGCTACAAGCACAGTGTTATGGGATGCTGAGCCTTTTGCCATTGGTTGGGGCACGCCAGCCTGGGAGGGGCCTCCTAGCAGGGGTCAAGGCACACTTGGAGGGTGGAGCCAGTGACAGCCTGTGAGGAGGAAATTATTTTGTTAGTTTCCAAATCAGCAAACACGCTGGGCTCAGAGAGGTTAAGGAACTTGCCCAAGCTCATGATGAGCAAAGGCAGGACTTGAACCCCAGCGTGCTGGTCCGAGACCAAAAGAGAGATGAAGACAAGTGGGCCTGCAGGGTTGGGCGGGCTGCGGACGGAGCACAGGGGTGATGACTCCCCATCAAGACAGCCTTGGGCCATTGGAGCTGGGCCTGGTTTAAGGGCCAATTCCTCCAACTGTGAAAGATACCAGGGAGTTGAGAGATACAGAAAGTGAAGTCCCCAAAAGAGACCAGAGATGAAGGGGTCAGGTGGGGTTAGCCTGCCCTCCAGATGAGGCTTAGCCCCATGTATACCATTTACCTGTGAATGGCACCAGATCAAGTATCTGGTTCCCTTGGCTCCTCCTGCCCCTCCTCTTCTCCCTGCCCCACCACCACGGCCCAGCCCATGCCTCAGCGCACCCGCTCAATGAGCCTACTCTAATCCCTGACATCACCACCTGCCCAGCCCAGGCCGGGCCCACCAGCCTTGGCAGCCCCCCAGTCTTAGAAATTCCGTTTAGGACCCCTAACTCAGAAGTCATTTTTCTCCTCAGCCTCCTCTCTCCTTCAGCTCATAGTTCAGATCTGGGAAACTCCATGTCCATCTCCAAGCTGGGGTCAGGATCTGCCCTGGTTTTGTTGTGACTCCAGATAAGTAGCTGCCCCTTTCTGGGCTTCAGACTCCTTATCTAAGTCCTTCCAGCCCCAAGAATCTCATCAACCTGTCTTGGCTTCTTCTTAGCACCTTGTCACTCTTGGAAATCTGAGTTTTTATTTATTTACACGTTTATTGTTGGTCTGTGTACCTGCTAATTATTCACCTTGGTGCTATTACACAGTATGTGCTACATTAATGCCTACTGAGTGCTGTGTGTGCCTCTCTGCCTCTGTGTCACCTCCAGGGCAGGTGGGGTGGAGCAGTATTCCATCCCCCCTAGATAGAATTAGGGTAGGGATCTGACTGACCCCTCTGATTCAAGAGGGTGAGTGGGGGGTAAGATCTGAACATGCACTCCATTAGGGAGAGGGTGGGAAAACAGTTTTCTCTTCCGGAGTTGGGGGGATCCCTCAGGTGTAAGTGTCTGCATGTGTATGTGTGTGTTGTGCCTAGGCAAAGGCTCAAACTCTCTCAGTATATCAGAGGCTGGGACTTGGCTAGGTCTCCGGCTGCATGTGTGTGTGTGTGCACGTGTGTGGGCATGAGGTGTGTCTGCTCTGTGTGCACTCATCTGGACTCTAAGTATGTAGCATGTGTAGTCCTGGCATGATCCAACACATAGGTAGGCACGTCTGCTAAAGTGTCAGGTCCATGAAGACAGGCATTTTGTCTGTCTTGTCCCATGCTTCATCCCCAGCACCTAGAACAGAGGCTGGTACACAGCAAAGGTCCACACATACTTGAATGAATGAATGAATGAAAGTGTGTGCTCATGCCTGTTATGTGCCCACGTGCCAACACATGTGTAGACGTGTGCATGCTCCTGTGTCTGAGGATGCACCTGGGTGTAGATGATATTGCTGACACGCCGCCCCTCCTACACCTTTTCCAAACTCCCTGGGAGCCAGCACTGAATGCCTGGGTCCCTGTGGGGCGGAGCAGGGGGCCGCCTCCTCAGGGGAAACTGGATCCCAGGACGTGCAGAGCTGCAGGGAGCAGGGCGGCCGCTTTGTCCCCTGATAATCCCCTCCCCGCCCTTGTCCCCTCCTTCCCAGCCACCAGGGTTTAAGGTTGAGTTTGGGAACTGTAGGGGTCTAGGATGTCACCTCAGAATCCCCTTCCCTACCTATTCCCTGCCTCTGTGGTTTCTGCACACTGAACCTAAGGCTTCTCTGTCTGGAATATATGCCCTCTTCTAGATTCCTCCCCAACTTTCACTCTCTCCTGTCCTGTGGCGGAGTCTGCCTCTCATTCTTTGCCAGGACCCTGCTCACCACCTGCCCTTCCACCCTTGGGCGTGATTCCCTCCCTTCCTCTTGGGCAGCCCCAGGGCTCAGCCCTGGGTATAAAGCCACCTGAGAGAAGGGAGGACAGGTGCCCTGGAAAGATCCAGAGACTGCAGAGAAGAAGGAGCCAAGGAGAGAGCATGAGGTGTCTGCTGGGTGAGTGAGGTGGCAGGGGTCCAGGGCCCAGAGACCAGGATGAAAGTGGGCATTGCCCAGCCCCTCTGGCTCCTTTGACTCAGGTGTCTGGCTGTCTTTGCATCTACTAAAGTCCTCTAAATACTTCCATATAGTAGACTTTATTCATCATTCATTTGACAAATATTTATTGAGTGTCTATTACATGCTAGGTACTCCTTGAAGCATTTGGGGATATAGCAGTGAACAAACATGAAAATCCACGGCCTCATGGAGGTTTCATCCTGTAGACACACAATAGGTGTACCATATAAGTAAACTGTAAAGCTAGTATGTTAGAAGGTGGTGCAGTGATCCAAGGTTGTTGAATGAATGAACAAAAGGGCCTTCCCCTTCTGTCTTCTCTTAGTTGATTCTGAACTTTTGAGAACTCAGGAATGTAGAAAAGGGGACAGAGGAAGCCATGCTGGGTTTGCTTCTCACTTCCATTGCTTTCTAGCTGAGTCATTATGTAAATCCCCTCTTTTCTGAGCCTCACACTATTGGTGGGGACCAGCCCTTTAAGAGGACAATTTGGCAGCACCTGTTCAAATTTATTTATTTACTTATTTATTTAGACAGAGTCTCATTTTGTCACCCTCAGTAGAGTGTTCAGGCATCATAGCTCATAGCAACCTCAAAATCTTGGGCTCAAGCGATTCTCTTGCCTCAGCCTCCTGAGTAACTGGGACTACAGGTGTCTACCACAGTGCCCTGTTGTTTTTAGGCACGGGGTCTCGCTCTGGCTCAGGCTGGTCTCGAACCTGTGAGCTCAGGCAATCCACTTGCCTCTGCTGCCCAGAGTGCTGGGATTACATGTATGAGCCTCTGAGCCCGGCCTAGCACCTGTTCAAATTTAAAATAAGCATGCCTTCCAATCCAGACATTCCCCCTTTCAAAAACACCCACAGAGACTGGGACAAGGATGTTCATGACACTCATTCACTTATTCATTCAATAGATAATTGTTATGGAGAACCGGCAGTGAAGGAATCAGGTGAGGTTTCCTCTTTACTGGAGCTGACATTCTAGTGGGAGAGACAGTAACAAGCAAGTGAACAAATGAAAAAATGAGGCACCTTCAGACAAAGTCTCAGCAGAACACAAAGAAGGCCAGCGCCCAGGGAACAGGCCTTTGGATTTTACTCTGAATGAAGGGGAAGCCATGAAAAGCACTCCAGCAGAGGAGGGATGTGGTTGGACAGGGAGGACTTGGTGGCGGAGGAGGTGAGGGTGGAAGCAGAGAAACCAGAGAGGGGGCTGCTGTCCAGGTGAGAAGTGAAGGCAGCTTAGGCTGAGGTGGTAGCAGTGAAAGGAGGGGGAGAAGTGGTTGATCCTGGATACATCTTTTTAATTTTTTATTAAAAGTAACAAATATACAGAAGAGCTCGATGGATTTTTACGAAGTCAACATATACTTGTACTGGGTAGTCAGATCAATCAGGAAATACTCAGATCAAAAAACGTGTGCGCTGGATAGAGCCAACAATTTACTGTGGGAAAAAGTGAGGCATCTAAAAGGACCCCGCGGCTTTGACCTGAGCAACTGGAAGAATGGAAATGCTCTTACCTGAGATAGGAAGATGCGGGGAGGAGGGGAATTTAGAGTTTTACACTAGATATTTCTAGTCTGAGATGCTTACTAATATATATGTGAAAATGTCAAGTAGGAAATTGAATAAATGGGTCTGGAGCTCAGGACAGTGTTCTGGGTTGGAAATAATCTACTTAAAGGATGACTCTGCCCGGACTTGGATATACAAGGTAGCTGTAGACCACAAGGGCTGTACCCTTTTTAGAAGATAGGTAGGGTCAGAGACTTGGTGCTGACCTCTTATTTCATCTGCTAGGCCCCCTCTGTCTGCTGATGCTGTTTCTGCCACCCCTCCGTCTGGCGGCCCCCCTCTCTCCAGCTGAGCCCATCAGTCAAGCCTATAGCTTGGCCCTCTACATGCAGAAGAATACATCAACACTGCTGCAGACCTACGTGAGTGACATTGGGCATAAGCAGGGGACAAGGGGATGGGCACTGCCCTCCTGGTCCAGCCCTGGGTAGAGGAAATAGAGCAAGCCCAGAAGACCCCTCTGTAGGCCTGAGGTTACAGGAGCTCTGTTCACTATAGACACACTCACTCAAAGGCTGTCACTGATGCTGGGTGACTTTGGGCAAGTCATTCCTCCTCCTTTGGGCTCAGCTTTCTCATGTACACTATAAGATGCTGATCCTGCCTTTGCTGATTTCTCAGGACTGTTACAAGGTTCAAAGGAAGCACTGGCTTCCTTTGGCTTTCCATAGTCATGGTTGTTTCCACAACCATGCTGTGTGGTTACCTGGGCCCTATGTCATGCTGGGTACTCTATTTCCATTACCTTCCTGCCTCCTCAAATAATTCTGACAGGTGGAATTATAATCCATTCTATAGATGAGGAAACTGAGTTTTAGAGGGGGTGAATAATTTTCCAAAGGTCACAGAGCTAATAACTGGCAGTGCTGGGACCTGAAACCAGGTCTATGGAATTCCATGCTCCCACCCTGACACTTGCCCCACTGTCTAGAAGTTAAAACTGGCAGCCTGCTGGCTGGGTCTGACCCACAGATGTTTTACGTTTGGTCCATGAAGAGCTTGGTTCAATTTTTTAATACAAATGCTTGTCTATATTAGGCATGGGTATCCTGTTGGCTAAAACTCCCACTTCCCACCCACCTTTAGTTCTGCCTTTTTCCAAAGTTACATGATCTGCCTGGCCCTGGAGGTCTTGGAGTTGACTTTTCCACTGCACTATATTCCACATTTGTGTGGAGTTACTTAATCTGATTTCTAGTCCCATATCTTCCACTATTCCCTGGATGGCCTTGGACACACTTAGCCTAAGTTTTTCCACCTGTAAAGTAGAGAAGTAGAACTAGGCAATCGACCAATTAACAGATCTATCAGTATGCATATAAGATTCTGTGGGTGTTGGTTAGTGGAGGTAAGAACTTTGACTGGGGAAGGTTCTAAATTAAATTTAATAACATTAACAATTATGTATTAATGATTATAATAAAATTAACAAACATAAGCTATTAAATGCTGTAAGTTAAAAAAGATATATGTAACTACATAGTTATGTAGCTGTGACTACATTGCTAATATATGTAGATTTAAAATATTATAATAAATAATATAATCACAGTGTTCATTGATATTAATACAGATATGTTATTAATGATGGCCTATCACACTCTTATTGCATGTCAGAAGCTGTGCTAAGTGCTTTATATGTATGAGTTCTTATCATCATCACACTAATACTGCCACGTGGGAACTATTAAAGTTTGTGATTCAATGCTGTAAAGCTGGTAAAGGGAGGATGACAAACTAGAGCCTAATAGGGCCCTTGCTCTGTGCTAGGTTGACCCACCAACTCCCTGAGGGGTGGTGAGTGGCAACTCCTCCTGGAAAGATGCTAGTTTCACAGAGCAGATATACAGTCACAGACCCAGGTACCCCTTTGGTCCCCTCACTCCTGTCTGTCTCTGTCCCTCCTACAGCTCCAATACCAGGGAAGCCCCTTTAGTGACCCTGGTTTCTCAGCCCCCGAGCTCCAGCTCAGGACCCTGCCTCCTGCCGCCGTTTCCTTCAAGATCTGGCATGCCCTGGATGATGGGGAGCGGCTAAGCCAGGCCAAGGGGGCCTTCCTGGCCTTAACCCAGCACCTTCAGCTTGTGGGGGATGACCAGAGCGACCTGAATCCTGGCAGTCCCATCCTGCTGGCCCAGCTTGGGGCTGCGAGACTCAGGGCCCAAGGGCTGCTAGGCAACATGGCTGCCATCATGACTGTCCTGGGGGTGCCTATTCCCCCAGAAGAGGACACTCTTGGGCTCGTCCCTTTTGGGGCATCAGCCTTCGAGAGGAAATGTCGAGGCTATGTAGTGACCCGGGAATATGGCCACTGGACAGATCGAGCAGTGAGGGACTTGGCTCTGCTCAAGGCCAAATACCCAGCATAGAAGGGTAATACTTTGTGTGCTACAACACTTTCTTTTTCACAGCGGACTCTTTTCTGCCTTGCTTCTGGGCTAGAGAATGAGATACAGCTTGTCTAGCAGACAGGGCTTGTGTGCCATGTCTTGGGGAATATTTCCTAGAAGCCAGGCCTCAATTCCTTATTGCCTGGGCCTTCCTGCCCAGGTCCCATGGCCTCCCTTCCAGATTCAGATGGGCTTCCATGGATACCATTTCATGTATTACTGCTTCCTGGTTGGAAAGAAATGCCTATCTGAACAGGCTTCATTTCCCACTATAGGACAGTTGGCCTCTTTTCTGGGCTCTCCCTGAGATCTTCCCCTTCTTGTGATTTTGGGGACAGGCTAACTTCCTGTCTCTACCTACCTCACTTCCTGTATGGAGATGGCCTCTCTTCTTGCTGGAATTTATTTCCTCACCTAGTCTACCTCTTGTCTGTGACAACTGTTCTACTTTCCATCTTAAGGGGCTTCACTTCCTGATCAATGAAGTCCAATTCTTGAAGAACTAAGGACTCAATCACATTTATTTTCTGCTAGGACACATCCACTTCCTGTTCTGGCAGGCTGGCAGGTGGTATCCCTGGCCTGGGGCTCTCATGAATCTCCTATTTATAATGTGCCTTTCAGAGTATATCTGGGAAACTAGGGCTGCACCCCAAGGATCCTATTCTTCTTATAAGCTGTCTCCCCATTTCCAACAGTTGTATATACAGGCAATGTTAGCTTTCTTTTTATTTTTAAAGATTTTATTTACCAAAAAAATTAATTTATTTTCAGAAATAAAACTCTTTTAAGGTGTTGCTTTCCCCCCCCCCCCCCCCTTTCTCCACAGACCTGGCTTGGATGGGGTGGAGGTGTGCAGGGACTAGGCAGAGGGAGTGAAGGAAGGACATCAAAGCTAAAGGGGGCAGGCCCAAAGGGATATGAGGGGTAGAATGAGGACAGCAGAGTGCCTTCCCACCATAAGGCAGGCAGGACCGTCCCTGGCCAAAAAAGGACAGGAAGGGATGGAGGGCGACAGAAAGACATCCTTGAGATGAGGCTGATATGTACACATTCTTATGTGGGACCAAGGGGAGACAAGAGATGGCGAAGGAGAGAAACAAAGAGATCCCCAGGGCCGGGTAAAGGGAGAGACCAGTAGAGACTGAGGCAGGCCCAACGCAGAAAAAGAGAGGGAAAGTGAGAAAATGGTAGACTTACGGAGAAAAGGAGGTCCTGGAAAGAAAGAGAAGGAAAGAGCTGGGGGACACAGCGATGGAGACAACCGGAGAGCAGAAAACACCGACAGAGACGGAAGAGACAAAGAAGTGCAGACAGACAGGGAAATGAAGATAGGCAGAGAGAAGGCGACGTGCGCCCTGTGCCAGCATGCTCAGGCAGGGCCCCCGGGCACCAGCTGGCTCAAGTCGCCCTCGGTGCGGCTCACCCACTCGCGGTAAAGGCCGCACACGCTGAGCCCCAGCACCTTGGCCGGGAAGACCCCCGCGACCGTGGCGGCATCGGCGGCTGGGGGCTCAGGCCGAGGCCCGCGGGCGGCCGCGCCCAGAGCGGCCAGCACTGTCTCCACGGCGGCGCCCAGAGCTCGGGCCTGGCGCGCCGCATCCTCCAGGTGCCGCAGCAGGCGCAGCGCGCGCGGGTTCAGCTCCGCCTGGCGGCGGCGCACGACATCCAGCAGTGGAGGCAGCGCGGCTAGTGCCGCCGCGTCCAGCCGCAACCGCTCCGGCACCGGCAGCCCCGAGTGGCTCGGTGCCGGGGCGCTCAGGCCGGCCACCGGCAGCCGCGGTGGCGAGAAGCCGGGCAGCCCGAACGGGTCTCCCTGGTGCTGCACCTGCGGAGACACGGCCGGCGGTCAGCGAAGCTTCCCGAGGAGGGGCGCCTTGGACAGCGGAACCATGGAGGCGGGGGGTGCTGGGGACCTTTCACTCAACTGAGTCCTCCACCCCTTTCCGAGGGCCTCAGTTTCCTCATCTTGCAAATGATATTTCCTCCTGACAGCGCTGCTCTGAGATAAAACAAAACAACACGGGCTTCACGCCAGTGCATTGAGCATCTTACTTAAGGCAGGGCCTGGCCCCTAGAAAAGCCTCAATAAATGTTAAGCCCCTTTATTAATTTTATTTTACAGACCCCCTCTTCAACCCTGTCTCCACCACTTACTGGCTGTGCAGTTTTGGGCAAAACCATATTCCTTCTCTGACCCTCAGTCTTCTCATCTGTAAAATGGGGGATGCAGCTTCCTGTCCTATCTTCCTATCAGAGGTCTCCTGAGAATCATGTAAAATATTGCAGGGACCTAGTAAATTTCACTCTCTCCTACTATTCTCCCCAACTTCTGTACCTGCATTAAGCAGGGGCTCAATGAATCACTGTTGTATGAATGAACCAATGAAAGATAAACGCCATTAGTAATTTGTCAAATGCTATAACAATAACATTTATCCTTTGCTAGCATATTGCCTCTGGTTCAGGCAATGTTTGCTGCTTTAAACACATTAGTGCTAATCTTCCTAGTAACAAGTATAATGATAATGATGATGATGGCTTTGTAAATAAGAAGAGTGGGGCCAAAGAGATACAATGACTTGCCCTAGGTCACCCATCTATGAAGTGGCAGAGCTGGAATTTGAATTGAAGTTGGTAGGACTATAAAGTTAGTTCTGTTATCCTGCTATCCCTTTCATAATTATTATTGTTATTTTTAATGTTGTCATTACTGCCCAAGGTCACAGTTCACAAGTTGACAAGCCTGCAATCTATCTGATTCAAAGCTATGCCCTCCCTCCACTACACCAGAGTAATGTGGGAAAATATCTTCTTTCCTTGGGCAGAGCTCTCTGCCCAGCCAAAGATGTCAGCAGATCCTCCTCTTCTGCAAAAGTCCTCTATTGGGATAGAATGTTTGCCCCAGATTGAAACCTCTTCCTGGCCTCTCTGAATATCTCAAGTAGAAGAGTTCATAGTTCATCTTCTTCAGCTGCCATCTTTTATAGTTGGGGAGACCAAGGCCCATGGAGGTGAAGTGACAAGATCATACAGAGTCTCGAAACTAGGTTTCCTGACTCCCAGACAAGTTCTCTTCACTGTCCCCAAGCTGCCTCTGACTTAAAGCACCAAGAAGAGTGCCTCCAAGCTGAGGAGGACAGACTGGCATTTGAGTCACAAATAGGATTTTCATCCAATTTGCTGTGTGACTAGGGGCAAGTCAGAAGCCCTGATTTCCACATCTGGGAAATGAGGTTGATAAAATGGGTGGCTGAGGACCTTTGTGAGATCTGTGCTTTCCTGTCCCCAGACCCCGGCACCCCCACCCCCATTCCCACTCACATATTCCTGGAGCAGCTGCTCAGCATATGTAGTGAGGAGGTGGGCAAGGCTGTGTGTCTGACGGATCTTGGCCTCCAAGTGGGGAAGGAGTGAGACTGAGGAGTCAGCCTGGGGGTCTTCTGGTGGGAAAGGAGGGAGGAATGAGTGCAGCCCACATCCTTGGTCTTTGACACCCCCATCCCCACCAGCTGCCTCTTCCTTCCTGAACCCAGAAGCTCTGCTCTGGGATTCTCCTACTTTCAAGCTAGTCAGGGTCTGTCCTAATCCAACTGAGAAAAAATGAGGCACCAGACTTTGTCAAGCAGTTGCTTTACCCTGTCCCCAAACTACCATAGAATTCCTATTAAAGCCAAATTCAAATACAGTCATGCATTGCAGTCATGCATTAACTGCAGTCATGCATTAACTGAGATAAGTTCTGAGGAATGTATTATTAGGCAATTTTATCATTGTGCAGACATCATAGAGCGTACTTATGTAAACCTAGATGGTATAGCCAACTACATGCCCAGGATATATGGTAAAGCCTACTATTTCTCCTAGGCTGAAAACCTGTAAAGCATGTTACTGTACTGAATACGGTGGGCAATTTGAATTGGTGAACGTATATGTATCTTAACATATCTAAACATAAAATGGTACAGAATAAATACATATTATAATCTTATCTGCTGGGCATGGTGGCTCATACTTGTAATCCCAGATACTTGGGAGGCTGAGGCTGAGGTGGGAAGGTTGCTTGGGGCCAGGAGTTCAAGATTAGCCAGGACAATATGGTAAGACCCTTGTCTCTACTACTGCTGATAATGATAATGGCAATCTTACTGGACCACCGACCACCATTATATATGCAGTCTGTGTTATTATGCAGCACATGACTGTACTGCCTTCTCAGTGCAACCTCTAGAATCACCCCTCTGTTGAATGAACTTTGACTTGAGGCGTTTGCTCATATTTCCAAAGTAGCTCTTTTTTTTCTTTTCTTTCTTTAAGACAGAGTCTCACTTTGTGGCCCTTGGTAGAGTGCTGTGGCATCATAGCTCACAGCAACCTCAGACTCTTGGGCTTAAGTGATTCCCTTGCCTCAGCCTCCCAAATAGCTGGGACTACAGGCGCCCACCACAACACCCACGCTATTTTTAGAGCCAAGTCTTGCTCTGGTTCAGGCTGGCCTCGAATCTGTGAGCTCAGGCAGTTCACCCACCAGGGCTTGCCAGAGTGCTAGGCTTACAGGCATGAGTCACCCAGCCCGCTCCTCAATGGCTCTTTTCTGTGTGTATCTGCCTTAGCCTGGGAGATTTTTTTTTTTTTTTTTTTTGCAGTTTTTGGCCGGGGCTGGGTTTGAACCCACCACCTCCGGTATATGGGACCGGCGCCCTACTCCCTTGAGCCACAGGCGCCGTCCTGCCTGGGAGATCTTTGAGGATAGGACTTACATATCTCTCTGTACCTCAGTGACTGTTGGTGGAATTCAATATCACTGAAATTCAGAACTTCAAATTAGAATGTGCCTTTAAGGCCCATCTTAAAGTTAGGGAGACTGAAGTCTCATTTTTCCGATAAGGGGCTGTCTCATTGGCATCAGTGAACTAACGACCAGTCTTCCCTGGCACAAACCAGTGTGCCACTCCCACAATGGGACTACACTTTCCGATACGCACAGCGCACGCCCACTGCATGCTGGGGAATGTAGTCCTGGCTCGGCAACTCCCGCCCCGCCCCTCGTCCGAGTTTCCCACCGTCAGTCCGGATCTTCAGCAGCCCTGACTTTAGTTTCCAGTTGTCATTCACTAGCTCCTGTGGCTCAAAGCCTTCCTTCCTTAACTCTGCTTCTCCCACTCGCTTCCCCAGGTCTGATTCTTTCCCAATACTCAGAGTGAACTCAGGTGTCCTGCCCCAGCCCGAACCCCAGTCCTTACTCAGTGTGTACTCAAAAAGGTTTTCTAACTCTGGAGCCTCAGTCCGCAAACCCTCAGCCCCAGACTCCTCTAAACCCTTGCGGCTGCCCCTTCTCACAACATACTAGTTACCTGACACCAGAGCCCTGCTCTTCCGCGCCCAGGCCGCTCCCCTCCGGGACCCGGGGGTGACCGAACCCAGACCCCAACATCCAACCCACTGACTGCTGCTTCCCTCAGGGACCCAGCAGTGTGCGGTGCTTTTCCCCCTTACCCAGACTTCCCTCCCTCCGGCTCATGCTGGCCCCTGGCTGATCCCGGTTCCCTCCACGCCCCCCTTTCGAGGGGGGAGAATAGGAAAGGTCTAGGGGCGGGGCCCTGGCGCAGCCAATCAGAGCTTAGACCCCAAACATTTCACACACACCCCTTGCAGGCAAGATTCCTTGGCCCTTAACTCAGGTCCCCGCCTATGGGGCCTAGTAGGGGAAGGGGCCTGAGGAGTAGGCACGTTGTAGGGGGTATCCGGGCCTGAGAGGCAACCCAGTGTCCTGCCGCGGTTAGGAGACTCAGGCTCCGACCTGAGGCAGAGACCATCGCTGGGGCTGTTTTGGGGGGAAAGCTGGGAAGACAAGAAAGGGAAACTGCAAGACTGGCAGGACAGGAATGTACAGGCCCTCCCTCCCTCTTGACTTGGTGGAAGGGTGTGGGAGAGGCCAGGGTGGGGGCCCTCAGGCTTGGGGCACACTTGTCAGCACATACACCTCATGGCATATTTTACATACCCAGCACTTTCATTGTTACCAGGAGGCAGTCAGACAAACCACCTCACCTGAACTCACCATGCCAGTGTAAGAGAACACCACTGATACACAAATAAACACACACATGTCTACTGAAGGGTTAATGTTTACAGACACTCATTCTCGCATAGAAGCAAACTTAAGAGACCTGTATAGGAGGTCACACTCACACATCAACACAATTATCCTGATTAGATTTTGAAAAGACTGTACAGATGTGCCCACTTATGATTCCCAAGCAGTACTCTGTTTTGGGTTCTAGAACAAAGATAATCTTCTGAGGAATTTCTGACCCTCTGAGGAACTCACAGTTTGACAGGGGAGACATAGATAACAGTGGCTAATGGAGTATGAGAGTGAAGGATTGAAAAGACATTCTGTGAGAATGTTGCCATGAGCAGACAACTGCTGAATAAAGGAAGAGATTAACTGGCGGAGGGGACAAGTGCAATTGAGCACACTGTAGGGACCATAACATACACTTATTAACAGAGAATATTTATTGAGCATTTACTGTGTGCTGAGCAGTGTTCTAACAGCTATGTACATATTAACTTACTTCAAAGTTATATGTGAGAAAATAGAGATAAATGACTTGTCCAAGGTCTGGGAGTGACAGAACTGAGATAGTACCTCAGCAGTTTGGCTCCAGAAATACTGTCATTATCACACTCCTGATTCCTTAATCCCTCAACCTCTGGACAGAATCATACCAAAACTCACAGACACAACAGGTACACCTTGAAACTCACACATGGCAGCACATATTTATTTATTTATTTATTTATTTTTAGAGACAGTGCCTCAAGCTATCGCCCTGAGTAGAGTGCTGTGACATCACAGCTCACAGCAACCTCCAACTTTTGGGCTCAAGCCATTCTCCTGCCTCCACCTCTCAAGTAGGTAGGACTACAGGCTCCTGCCACAACACCTGGTTATTTTTTTAGTTGCAGCTGTCATTGTTGTTTGGCGGGCCCAGGCTGGATTTGAACCTGCCAGCTCAGGTGTATGTGGCTGGTGCCTTAGCCACTTGAGCTACAGGCGCCAAGAGCAACACATATTTAGACATGGTCACATCTGCTGACAATCCAGCCTCAAGTAAAATCAACCAAAACATTCTCATTTTCTTTAAGTAAGCATTTAATTGAAGTGTTATACACATACAGAAAAGTGCACACATCATTCAGTGTACTGCTTGATGAATTTTCACAGAGTAAATATGCCCAGGGAACCAGCAGCAGATTACAAAACAGGATGCGGCCAACTCCCAGAAACCCCCCACCTGCTCCTTCCCAGACCTAAGGGTGACCACTATTCTGATTTCTAACACTATAAATGAGTTTTGTCTGGTTTTGAACTTCATATAAATGGAATCATATAGCGTACACTGTTTTATCTGGCTTCTTTCATTCGAGATTTATTCAAGAGATTTGTCTACTTTGTTGGGCATAGCAGTACATCGGTCATTCTCCTTGTTGTGTCTATGTCCATGGTAATGAACAGACTATAATTTATTTTCCATTCTGTTGATGGGCTATTTCCAGCTTGGGGCTATTATGAATACTGCTATGAACATTCCAGTACATGTTTCTTGGTACTCACACCTACGCATTTCTGTTGGATGTTGACAACCTAGGGGTGGACTTGCTGGATCATAGGGTTGGCCTGTTTGGCTTCACTAGAAAACTGCCCGTTTTCCAAAATGTTTCAACCAATTTACACTCCCCTGGAAATATGAGAGGTCCCGTCGCTCTACTTTCTCGCCTACACTTGGTATGGTCTTTTTCACTTTAGCACTTCTGGTGGGTGGAGATCCACACATATTTTCAGTGTCCCGCACTCAGTCAACAGATGGTTGAATGAATGGACGAACAAATAAATTGTACGGCGCAGAATCAGGCAGCCTGGTAAGGGTAGACATACCCCCCCCCCCCCACACACACACACTCCACATCGCATTTCAAGGAAGCCAACCCGCAGCGGACGCACACCAGGACACACACCCTCTCGTGCACCCCAGTACCCACGTGGTCTGAACGCACAGCCTCAGCCCGCTGCGCGCGGCCAGTCGCCTGGCTCTCCCCAACTCTCCCTCTCGGCGGCGGGCAGGGGGCGCTGCGCGTCCCCGCGCCCCGAGGGGGCGGTCCCGGGGCGGGGCGGGGCCGGCCTGGCTTCCAGCCTTGGGCTCTGGCCGCCCGCGTAGCCAAGCGGCTCTGGGGACTGGGCCAGGCGGGGCGCGGCGGCAGGAAACGGGGCGGGGACTCGCGGAGGCGTTGGGGAGCGAGGGAGGGCGCGGCCAACTCCCGGAGGGACTGCAGGCCTAGAGAGCGGCGACCCGGCCTGGCGCCGAGCCTGAGCCCGCCGGACGGGAGGCGGCCCCGCCGCGGGCTCGGCCCCGGCCCCAACCCCGCCAGCATGGCCGGCCGGACCGTACGGGCCGAGACCCGGAGCCGGGCCAAGGATGACATCAAGAAGGTGATGGCGACCATCGAGAAGGTCCGGAGATGGTGAGCGCTGCCCGGGGTCAGGGACGGGACATGGCGGGACCACCACTACCAAATGCATCTACCCTCTCCTCGCCGGCTGTGGCCCTCGGATGTTAGGTGTACCCTAGCTCACCAGCTGTGGCTGGGTCGACTACGGCTCTATGCTCCTTCCTCTGGTTACTCCGGGGTCTACAAAGCGTGGTCCCCAGCCGTGCCTTCCCAGAGCCGGAGCCTCCATTTATGCCCCGCCCCCTAAAGCTTTGACACTCCTGCAAGTAGCCTTGGATCTTCGTTGCTATGATCGGCAGCCAGGCCCATGGCAGTGCCCCTTATGTATGCCCTGGTCTGCAGAGCCACATTCTCAAGTCATGCCCTCTCTCTAGAGTACCCATCTATGCGCTGGGGTTTACAGGGTTCTCTTTCTCCATTTAACTATGCCCCTTTAGAAAAACTCTCCCTACCCTCGTGCAACCCCCACATTTTCAGCTACCCCCAGATGTGCCCAGCTCTTCGGGGACTCTCCCTTCAGGCCTCTCTGACCCAGTCCCCCCCTCCCACAGGGAGAAGCGATGGGTGACTGTGGGCGACACTTCCCTTCGTATCTTCAAGTGGGTGCCAGTGGTGGACCCCCAGGAGGAGGTGAGCAAGCTCTCCCCCACCCCAGGCTCTGCATCTGTGTACCCTTAGGCAAGCCCCGCCCCATCCTGGCCTCTACCTTCAGCCCCTACTCTGAAATCTCAAATGCAATAGCCCAGACAGATGTTAACGATTATTAGTGACTCCTCCTCCTCCTTTTCCCTTTTCCCTGCTCCAGACCCCCTGAGTTCAAGACCTAGGTCAGTGTGCACAACTTCTGCTACCTCAAGCAGGACTTTTTGCTTCTCTGTACCTCAGTTTCCTTATTTGTATAGTGGGGAGCTAAATAGAAAAATGGCTCTGATCCTTATTTCTCTAACCCCCCAGGAGCGACGTCGGGCAGGTGGCGGGGCAGAGAGATCCCGTGGTCGGGAGCGTCGGGGCAGGGGTGCCAGTCCTCGAGGGAGTGGCCCCCTCATTCTGCTGGATCTCAATGGTATGTAGGAATTATGAAATTTGGGGGCTGTGGGAATTGAAGGAATGTACCAGGGACGTCAGGCTAACCCTGTCTGCTTTTATTCCTACAGATGAGAACAGCAATCAGAGTTTCCATTCGGAAGGCTCTCTGCAAAAGGGCACTGAACCCAGCCCTGGAGGCACCCCCCAGCCCAGCCGCCCTGTGTCACCTGCTGGACCCCCAGAAGGGGTTTCTGAAGAAGCTCAGCCACCCCGGCTAGGCCAAGAGAGAGGTAGGACCAGGTGCCTCAAAAGTGTCGGCTTCTTGAGTCCTGTCCTGTCCAAAGTTGAACCCACCAGCTTATGGGAAGCCTGCTCCTCTCCTGTGCTGCCTCCTAGGGGCCTTCCCTGACTCCTGCAGTAACTATTTGCTGCTGCTATTTCATTCCTCTGGCTTCTTAGGATCCATAGATAACGCATCACCATCTGAGATTTCCACATAAACTTAATTTTTGACTAATTTACTGTCTTTTCTCCCCTCTCCCATCTCATATCGCTTTCCAATGTTTGGTCCATATTGATCTTGTTCGCTACAGTATCCCCAGAATATCATGATACATAATAGGTGTTCAATAAATGTTTATTACATAAATAAATAATAGTGGTAATCATAAAAGTGATAGATGGTAGTAGGGATAACAACTAATAAATATTGAGCTCCTATTATGTGCCAAGTACACTTCTAAACACTTTACATGTTTTTTCTCATTCTGACTGTGACCTTATAAGGGTGATGAGCCTGTTATGATCTCTCTTTATAGATGAGGAAACTGAGATTCATAAAAGTTAAGTAAGTTGCCCAAGCTCACATAGCCACTGAGCCAGCTTTTTGGGCTTAAGTCTGCCTCAGCTCCTCTTTATTACAGAAGAAAGTCTCTGTCCGGTTGCTACCTGCTCCCATGTGTCACTCCCTTCGCCCTACCCAGGCCCTGCCTTGGGCTTCCTGTTTCTTACCCACACCTGGCTTCAGCTTCCTCACTGGTTTTCTCTAAGTGGCTTCCACACAGCTGCCAGAACAGCTTTTTCTAAAGCGCAAGTTTGACAGTGTCATGTTTTGGCTTCAGATCTTTCAGTGGCTCCCCATGGCCTTTAACTTCTCAGTTTGACTTTGTGTACTTTTCTCTTCTGACCTCATTTGTTCCCTATCATTATCCCCATTTTACAGACAGGCAAACTGAGGCCTAGGGAGATTAAATATTAGGTTGTTTCAAAAGTTTTGTCCGTTTTAATGTCCTGTGTTTTTGTAGCTCCATATTTCAATAAATATTTATCTACTGTGTCGTGGTATATACTGATCGATGGAGAATTTTGTACTCTATACATTGATGCTATTCATTTTTTTCTACTTTTAATTTTTTTTATTCTTTTCAGCCTATTACTATATGATGTCATTAAGTGATTTTCGGCCAATTTTTCTCTACGAATTCAAATTGAACCAAAGC
>CAUYPK010036042.1:0-12034 GCA_963574355.1 Loris lydekkerianus
CAAGGCCCAGCCTGAAACTGCCTCTACCTAGATACAGCCAACGTGGTACCATGCCATTGGCCCAACCCTGTCACGCACCTCATCCCCTGCCTTCTTTCCCCGCCCCTTCCCCACACTCTATATAAGCAGCTGCTTGACCCAATAAAGTTGAGTTCCTGCTTAAAAAAAAAAAAAGATATTTCTAACACTTGTGGTTGTGTCCCACCTGGCTGGCCGTGTGGCTCCCACTTACCAGAACATCAAAGGAAAGCTAGGTCTCCCCAAGAGGATGACTTGGAAGAAACCAAACTATTTGGAAGAAACCAAACCATACTAGAGTCAGCCTTGCTTCCACCATTAAAATCACACCTCTCCCACAGTGATAGGGCACATCCAGTGGCCCTTATCAGGACACTGGGGAGCCTTGGCACCTGGCAGATGTGGTAACCAGCCCAGCCCCCAGCTGACTGTCTGCAAGGGGGTGAAAAGGGTTCTTAAAGGGTCACTGTGGGGTCCTGGCAGCTCTGGCTGCTGCACTGCCAGAGGCTAAGAGTTTTCCCTTCATTGTTCCAGATGAGGGTGTTCAAGTAACGTATTTAGTTAAAAATTCAAGTAGATTCAAGGCAGGTGTGCTTGCAAATGCTTAGGTGGTTCTATAAAAAAAAAAAAAAAGTCCTAAATAATGAAGCATTTGCCAAGTTCACAGTAAAAATGCTCTACCACACCTGATTCCAAGCTCTGCTGAGGAAGTGCATGCCGGCTCTTGTACACCTCTGATTATGGATTTAAATGCAAACATTGAAACCATAAAAGTTTCCAGTGAAAACACAGGGGGATTCCTCCATAATCTTGCAGCAGAGAAGAAGCTGCAAACCCATGGGTCAACATACATGGGCCATGAGAACATTGAAGATGAAAACTGTGAATTTACGTGAAGAGTTCTACATGTCAAAATGAAATTTTGAATAAGATAATTTAAAAACACCAAAAGCAAAATCAAAGACAAAGGCTAAATAAAAATGTCAGATTTTTATCACAGATCTTTTCAAGATTCGTTTTTTAAAAAGACTAACAATCTAATAAAAATTATGCAAATGATAAGAAATATGGTTTCCAGAAAAAAAAATCAAAGGATCTGTTAATATATTAAAAGAGGCTCTACTTCACACCTCATAAGTGACACAAAAGAAGGTATTTTTGACCCATAAACATTCCTGTAGCTTTAATAGTACACTCCCTTTGCCAAGGCTGATGAGGAACAGTCATCTTTGCATATTGCTGGTGGGGATATAAACTGATACTCTATCCAAATGTAAAATTCTGATGGTCTCTGACCCAGCAATTTCTGGCAAGTTGCCCTCAGATGTAGGTGCCTGCATGGGGTTATTTATGCCAGGCTTTTGGTAACAGTAAAATGTTAGGACAACAACCCAAGAGCCCACCAACAGGGGCCCAGTTAAACAGTGGGCGGTATGTGCAGGGTGGAGGGGAGGGTGTCAGGGGCATGGGCGAGACTCCCTGTACTAGTGTGTAGAGAGAAGCCTCCAAGCAGATTAAATAATAACAAAGCACATACAGAAATGTGCATATCACACAATCTCCTGTCTAAAAAAATCAAGAGGGAAGAATAAAAATGTGGGGTGTCATTGCATCTTTCTGCATTTACACATGATCGAAGCAGATCAGTCAACAACCATAACGTCTGGGAGGATGGGGGGAGGGCGCACAGCTGGGGAGGAGCACATGGTGCAGGCCAGAGCATGCTCAACCCCGTTCCCTGTATCTATGTTAAACCATGTGAATATGTTACTTATTCACCAGTTTATATTAATATATTTTTAAACAATAATAGGTTAGACAAGTTTCTCCAGATCACATCTGGGGCATTCCAGACCTTGTGAGGACCTACCCTGTGCCTGGAGACCTCTCTGTGGCTGAAACGCTTTGTGGCTGAGTGCTAGCTGGTCCCTGTCCCTTCACCCTAGATGGGAGACTAGGACAGAGATGCCCTGAAGACCAGAGCCAATGTCTACAGAGCAAGCACTGATGCAGGGATGGCCCACCGTCATTGTCACGTATCTGTCAAGTTAACCACCACACACGTCCACAGTGTCCTCTGTGCTGGCCACATGGTCTGACCGAGCCCGGGCACCACGGCACGTGGGAGGGGAGTTACTTGGGGTCTGGAATCCCCTGGAAATGTCCCTCATTACACCTCAAGCATAGCAGCCTGCGGCAGGGAGTAGAGGTCAGGATTTTAAAGAATTTTTAACTTTAATCAACAAATACATCACTACTCCTAGCTTCTGGTCCAGAAACTGCCTAGTTTTCCAGCAAAGGAAACCAGGTCACGTAAGACCTGGGTGAGTCTGCCCCGAAGTGTGAAAGCTGTTAGTGCCACAGGCAGGGGCGACGAGCCACTCAGACAAGCCACGTTCAGTTCCAGGAACGACGCCCTGGTGAGCGGGGCAGGAGTGAGACTTCCTCAGAGCTGACTCCCAGGACTTGACGGGCGACAGGGAGGGAGAGGCGTTGCAGACAGGAGGGTGGGAGGAGCGAGCAGGAGCTGAGAGAACTCCCGTCACTGGCCAGCACATCTGGGGCGTCCTCTGGAGTCCCCCGCTGAGGAGTGTGAGCAGGACCAGGTGCGTTTCAGATGCAAAGAGCCAAACGCAGGCGAGTGTGTCTGGGAGGCTCTGAGTAAGCCAGAGAGAGCAAGGCAGGGACAGGGTGGGAACCACGCGTGGTCACTGCTTGCTGTATGTGGAGAAGGGCGTGATGGAGGAACACGCAGGGAACTCGTGAGGGATGGTGGGGAGTGGGGATGGGGTGTAGGGGCGCAGTCGGGGTCTCCCCACACCTCTCTTGGTGATGCATGTTTTTTGAGCCAGTTGAAGGCATATCTAAAAATGAGAATTGCACTTGGCAGGCGAGAGGAGTTGGTAACGGCTCACTGGGAGGTGCCGTGCTCACTGGAAGGGCCTGGCACGGGTGACCAGGGAAGACCGGCTCTCAGCCCAGGGAGCCGGGCTCGAGGGTGACCGACGGGAAGCCCAGTTTCCGAGGTTGCTTTGCTTCCCCCTTTGCTCTGGGCCTCCAAATGTATCCCTCCTGGAATGGAGACTTGTTTTGGCTCATTGTCTGCAAGAGAGATTGCAGGAGTCTTTGTGGTCTGGCCTTTGTAGTGTACCCTCCTCCGTGGTGTTTTGAGGCTGCGTTTGAAGGAATAGAGGCAGAAACCCATCCCCAAAAGAGCACTTCTCCCTGCGACTTCAACCTAGACTGCAAGTTGCCTTCCAGGAGCGTCTGATAGGACATCACGTCCTCCAGTGTTCCTGCCCATCCGGCTCTCCCTGCTGTGCTCTCTCTGTCCTCCCAGCCCCTGCCACCCTCCTCGTCCTCTGCCCCAACAGCTGCGGCAGCTCCTCAGACACCAGCCTGCTCTACCTTCACTCTGCCTCCACTCTGCCGTCCCCACGGCCCCGTGCAGATCCAGCGTCCCTGCACCAATGTCCTTGAGGGACTGTGTTATTTTCCAACTGCAGCTTCCGTGGCAAATTATACAGAAAGGAGTTGGCTTTCTGAGATCAAGAAAATCAATTCTATAGTTAAGTCTATATTTTAGTATAACAAATTCTATATTTAACTAAAACAATTCTATATTTAAATACAAATTCTGTATTTAAGTAAATTCTATAGTTAAGTAAAACTTTCTATATTTAAATAAACCAATTCCATATTTAAGTACAATTTCCATATTTAAGTAAACTGCATTTGTAAATGAGATTTCCTTGTTAGCTTTGTCATTTCAATGGCTCTGATGTGACAGTCTAGAGACATCTACAAAATACAACGGTGAAAACTGCCACCTGCATAGACCTGCTGTATGCACACAGGTCAGCACCATGCCACACCAAGTGCACCTGTGGGACTCTCTCGCCATGATCGTTGGTGCCTGGTGACAGCAGGCAGAGGGGACTGTCACAGCATGGCAACCACCCCGGCCTCCGTCTCCACAAGGTTTCACAGACTGTTCTGTAAACAGTTTCTCAGCTGCTTTATGGAGTTAAGCATCTTGTAGCGTATGACCCAACAATTCCATCTCTAGCGTATGACCCAACAATTCCATCTCTAGGTACTTATTAAAAGGAACAGCCTCCACGAAGCTACGTGATTGTTTAAAGTGGCTGTGATCACAACAGACCCCCCCACTGGACCACCTATTGTCTGTCACTAGGTGTGTGGACAAGATGTGTGTTCAAGTCATGAAATGCTGCTCAACATTGAAAAAGAACCAACTCCTTAGATAGTGAACAACCTGAATGGTCTGACACACAGCATGAAAGAGGCCAAACCAATAAGGGGAACTTCAGGAACAGGCAAAACTGACTGTTAGTGACAGAAATCAGAGCCCTGGTGGCCTGGGTGTGGGGTTTGGAACTGACGACAAATGGGAACTAGAGAACTCTCTGGGTAACAGAGAAGTCCCACACCTTTATCTGGTTGGGGTCATGAGGATGCACGCGCCGTCCACACTTGTCGTAACACTTGGTGTCTGTAAGTCATACCTCAAATCCTTGTTTCATTTTGTCATCATTTCCATCACACACTATGGAATGGTAGCTTTTGACAACCGGAAAACAAAACAAAATAAAAGCAAATAACCCACGTACCACTTACAGCTCAGGAGAGCAGGCTGTGTGATGCTGTAGACTGCCACCTCTCTGGGGCTCTGGTGTGTCAGATGGGGACAAGAGAGTCTGCTAGTCCGGGTGAGTGTCACCGACAAGGTGCATTAGTTCCCACTGCTGCAGTAAGTTAGGCGACTTAAAACTCCAGAAGTTTATTCTGTCATAGATGTGGAGGCTGGACGTCTCCAGTCCAGGCGGGTTGGTGGGGCCGTCATCTGAGACTCTGGGAAGACCCTTCCTTGCCTCCTGAAGGTCCTCATGGCAGCCTGGGCTCCCTGGGGGTCCTGGGCCTATTGACAGAGGTGCAGTCTATGCCACCGCCTTCCGCTGGTTTCCCGAGTCTCTGTTCATGTGTGTTTCCTCCTTTCTGTAAGACCCTGCCCCAGGGTGACTCATCCTACCTGATTACCTCTGTCTACCACGACCCTATTTCCAGATAAGGTCCCACTCACAGGCGCCAGGTTTACGACTTGAACACATCTTTTCAGGAGATACAGTTCAGTACCAACAGAACAATATCAGAGGCCTGGACATTCAGTGCCAATGAGATCGAATTACTAGATGATTATTTTAATAACCTATATGATGCTCATTTTCAAGAACATGTACAGTGGGTAAGAGTCTGACAGGAAGCCTTCTCTTGTGCCCTTGGTAAGACAAGGACTCTAATTTTCCCCACTACGGTTGACAAGAGCATCTAAGCTATTGTCAAATCAAACTGCCAAGCTAAAGCAGGTTCAAGACCGGGCGCAGTGGCTCACTCCTGTAATCACAACAGTTTGGGGAACTGAGGGAGGCAGGAGCATTACCTGAGGCCGGGAGTTTGAGACCAGGGCAATACAGAAAGACCTCTTCTCCACAGCAAAATTATAAATAAATAAATAAATAAATACGCAGGCCCTGGGGTTTAGGCATGCCTAGGCATGCCCAGCTCGTGGTGGGATAGACTGACACAGCATTCCTCTCCAGAGCTACGGTGATTCCTGGGAGACCACATTTTCTAAGGAAATGAAAAGCTAAATGTGAACTGAGCTGGTAACAAAGACGCTGCAGGGGGCTGGCTGCAGACAGCAGGCCTGGCCAGTCCTGTGGGCACACAGTTGGGGCAGAGGAAAAAGAAAGCCCAAGTGAGCCCTGCAAGACTCTTCCAGGAAAGAGCTCCTACAACCAAGGGCAGGACAGGAGGGCGCTGCTTGGAATCCCTCCGGCAGTGCAGAGCAGAGCATGGAGGGGGCACTCAGCCCTGCTCTGACTCAGGGAGGCCCCTGGGGCCTTCTGTGGCTCACAGCCAACACTGGCCGCCCTCAGAGTCTCTGGCAAAGGGCTAGTGATCCAAGGCCCACAGCTTCTACCCCTTTGCCAGACCCCACTCAGCAAGAAGGTGCTAGCCAAACCCACTTCCGGGGGCCCTGCTCAAGCAGGACTGCCTCCTCCCACCCACGGCAACTCCAGCAAGACCCCCACGGTGCCACTCATCCTTTGCACCCCCAGAGCTCTGGGACCCCTCTACCAGCAGCTGCTACCAGATCCTTCTATTCCTCCCCACAAGGGCTGAGTGTGGCAGAAAGGAAATTAGGAGAGACTTTAGGAGGTAAAGGAAAGAAGGAGGGCGTTTTCCTGACGTCTCTGGAGGAGACACGCAATTCCTTTGCTGTGGTCAGAACCTTCGACACTGACGCGTTAGTCTCCGTGAGGCTGTATGTCCTGACTGTGATGAGCTCTGTCCAGCCTGAGTGAGCAGTTCCAGGGGTGTGATACCCGCCCAACTCAGTCGATGGATGACAGTGCTTCTTCTTCGGTAATTCTTGATAATTCCCGAAATCAACTTACAGAAACAATTTTGAATCACAACTCATCTGTAGTTCACTCCTCACGGCATTCATATGTTAAATCCTGTGCACGAATTCTCCCACGTGGGAATAAAGCTTTACAAGACAAACACTCAGGTCCTTGTGGAGTGCCTCTTTTGCTCAGAAATGGCCCACACAGGCTCAGCACCTGTAGCTCAGCAGCTAGAGTGCCAGTCACATACACCAGAGCTAGTGGGTTTGAACCTGGCCCAAGGCCTGCCAAACAATGACAAGTACAACCAAAAAATAGCCGGGTATTGTGGCGGGCGCCTGTGGTCCCAGCTACTGGGGAGGCTGAGGCAGGAGACTCACTTAAGCCCAAGAGTTGGAGGTTGCTGTGAGCTATGATGCCACGGCACTCTACCAAGGGTGACAAAGTGAGACTGTCTAAAATAAAAAAATTTAAAAAAAGAAAAGAAAGAAATGGCCCACACAGTGTGGGGGCATTACGAGGCCGTGATGTGCTGCCACCACGTAGCGTAAGGTGACCGGCCAGCAGAACTCCAGGAGACCGTGACTGATGAAGAGCAGCAGGAGGGATCCTGGGAAACTCAGGACTCACTGCCTAGGGGTCCCGTGGGCAGGTCTGGAGCTCTGTGGTCACAGGCTCTACTCCAGGGAAACTGCGACAGCCATTTTTGCACTGCAGTTTTCACTCGACAGGTTTTGCCTCCCGTAATTCAGGAAAATAACTTTTCTTACCCATTTTGGAGAATGTGTGTCTGACAAATAGTCTCATAATTTGGGCGGCAAGGCCTATCTCTCAGCCAGCCCCCTTCAAGAAGAGGCTGTGGGTACAGATTAATGACTGGGTGCCAAGGAGGGAGAGGTCCACCCATCTTGTCCAGGGGAGAGCTAATCTGCTGAAACTGATTTTTAATAGTGGGGCCATATCACCCAAATGATGCTTCCAATTTGCTTTCAAAACTTGCTTTCAAAGACGCAGGTCAAATGAGTGGGTCTCTGCCCCCCGAGCCTCACCCATCTCTTCCAGGGCTGGCCTCACCGTCACGGTCCCGTGCAACACCTCCTACCCCAGCAGGGCACCCCCCAACACCACCACTGGCGTCAGCAACCAGTGTGCGAACTTATGTTTGTCCAGCTTTACTTTTGGCTTCAGGGCAGGTCAGCTGGGCTCAGTTCAGGTCTGTTTCATGCCTCCAGTGGCCACCTGAGATGTACTCTCTCCTGCAAAGATCAGGAAGGCAGGAGACACAGACAGGCCTTTGGGACCCTTGGGTCTTCATGGACTGTGCACTTGGTCCCTTCTGTCCAGGGACAATGAGACCAGTGCAGGCCTCTCTTTTCACTGAGGTGACCACCAGCTTCCTGACCCTTGATTCTGCATTATCAAACAACTCACAGAACCACTACTCTGTCCTCGAAGCTTCCGTTTTGGTCCCATTCCCCAACTTTACAACAGCCTTGAGAACCTGGGACTGGCCACCTCATATAAGACACAATACTGGGCAGCTCTGTGCTCAGTGTTGCGAAGAGCCCAACCCTGCCTGGGTGACTTTAGAGCCCAGGATGCCAAGCCCTCTTTTGAGTGCACCTGGCCCACTGACCCTGGCACTGTCTGTGCCCTCAGACACACAAGAAATCTCTTCTCCATTGGAAACAGAGGCACTGGCCCTGCACTAGCCCAAGTCCGCGGCACACAAGGAAGACTTGCCTTCACTGCTCTCCCCAGTAATTTCAATAATTATGCAAGAAACTATCAGAAAAGTAAATAGCAAGGGTGAGTCTTTCTTTTCTTTTTTCTGTTTCCTTTCTTTTCTTTTCCCACAAAGGCATCTGCTAGTTCAGACCACTGGTCACCAGGACACACAGGGGACGAGTGACATCTGACCTCACAAGCACGGCCACAGCTGTAGGAAGATGCAGTGTAAGCAGCCGGGCATTGCAGAGTGCCTTCTCACAGGGACGTCTGGGGCAAGGCTGGCAAGGAAGTGCGTGCTTAGACCTGTCTCCCCGCCCAGCCCCAGGGACAGGTTCTCGGGGCCAGTGGCCCCCAGTGTGAGCCCTACTTCTCATGTCTCCAACAGGTGACCCTGGAGGAGGGTGGCAGGCCCAGTCCTTTGACAATGGTAAGGGGGGCACCATCGGGGGGTTCCAAACTCTCCAACATTCCTTCAGGCCTGGGCCCCCAACCGGCCTTTGCTTTTCACCCAGGGCACCGAGTGTGGGTGAGCAGAGCCACTGGGAAAGGAGACTGTGTGAGACTGTCTCTTGTTTTGCTGGGACACGCCGGCATTTCTCATGACCTTTCAAAGGAACGCATTTATCCAATCGTTCCTGGGAGCAATTAAATGTGGAAGGGCACATCCCGCCTGAAGGCCCAGTGTCTTTCCAAATCACATGGGTAGTCGGGGTAAATATAAACAAATGTCACGTAATATTCCAAAGGGTTTTATTTTATTTTATTTTTTTAATTAATTTTTTTATTATTAAATCATAGCTGTGTACATTAATGCGATCATGGGGCACCATACACTGGTTTTATAGACCGTTTGACACATTTTCATCACACTGGTTAACATAGCCTTCCTGGCATTTTCTTAGTTTTTGTGTTAAGACATTTATATTCTACATTTACTAAGTTTCACATGTACCCTCGTAAGATGCACCACAGGTGTAATCCCACCAATCACCCTCCCTCTGCCCATCCTCCTCCCTCCCTCTCCCCATTACCCATATTCTTAGGTATAAATGGGTTAGAGCTTTCATCTCATTAGGTACACTTTTGTCTTTTAGTAGTTGATTTCTGTTCAGTTTTTATCTGCTTGTAGATGCTTTCTACTGCCTTCAAATCACTGTGTAGATTCCTTTCCTTTCCTCTCCCCTCCCCTCCCCTCCCCTCCTCTCCCCTCTCCTCCCCTTCCCTTTCCTTTCCTTTCTTTTCTTTCAGCAGAACCAGACACTAAGGTTTGAGCTAGTGATTGGCTTGGCTGGGGCTGAACCCTTGTGGAGGAAATTTAAAAGATGTGTTCTGAGTTGTACAGGAGCAAAGGCGGCAAGCCCACTCAGGGTTAGGCCAGAATCCCAGGCATGGAGCAGAGACATGAAAGCCACAGCTAAAGGTCATGGACCCCCAGAAGTGGGTGTCAGCTCCAGGGATGGTGGACTTCCTAGAATACAGAAGGTGATCTCACTGTGAGCTGCTCCTGGGGCCACACAGGTTCCTCCGGTGTCGACTATACCCTGCTGAAATGGGGAAGATGGTTGTTTGCACAGAGAGAAGCTGCAGACCCAACGCTGGGAGTCATCATCCCTCCAGGAAGCCCAAGTTATCAGGCAGATTCTCCACCTGATCTGGAAATTATAAGGGACAGAGAGTACGGTCAAAGCCCCACATCAAGTTTATCCTGGTGACCTCAGATCAATCTCTGACCTCTCTGTAAAGGTGACACAGAGGATGCCACCCCTCTCATCTGAGTGTTGCAAAATGTGATGGGACCGGGTGGCACCTGTGGCTCAAAGGAGCAGGGCGCCAGCCTCGTATGCTGGAGGTGGTGGGTTCAAACCCAGACCTGGCCAAAAACTACAAAAAAAAAATGAGATGGGACCTACAGAGCATTGGATATGCACCTGGCACACAGTAGGCACTTAGTAAGCGGCAGCCCGAGTATACTGGTGAACTTCCCTTAGCACACGGAAGGCTGGGTTACTCAGTTATCACTCCAGGCAGAGCAAGCAGAAGGAAGTCTAGGCTACTTGTGCAGACCGAGTTTGGTCACAGGGAAAAACCCAGCCTGCCCACATTCAACCTTTCCTTAAATATCACTTCAGCTGAGGCTTAAAGGGTTGGTTTGGGTGCAAGAGTGAAGTCCTATTCATTCAGGTATCACTTTCAGAGGAGGATGCGGAAGCTGCCCCGTTCAGGGAAATGGTAACTCTCTCAAGGGAGTCACACCAGCAGGGCCAAAATCCCTTCCAGAGGGTCTCCTGGGAGGGCCCAGGATCACCAGCAATGTCACACTGTGGGGGAGGAAAGTCCGGGAGTCCCGTGCCTCATGCTCAGCCTGGCACCGCACGGACGCACCTTGCTCTCTTCTGCAGCACTCCTTATCCCTGACACCACTACAAATAAGCAATTTGTCATAGGGAAGGTCCTCTACTTACCAACAAAACCTCTCCAAATCCTGGACCCCTGTTCTGAAACAATGAGAAGTGTAGGCCAGGTCTTGGCTTTGGTCTTGGTCCTGGTCTGCTGTTTCCCTCCCATCGACATTACCGGATGGTTAGTTCCAACAGACAAGAATGCCCCTGGTTTCATGAGGTCACAACGGAGAGCGGTCATACTTTTACTTTTCACTTTATATATTTCACTACCGTGGACATGTTACCTTCCATTCCATCCTAAATTAAATCAAACCTTTTGATCTTTCATGTAAAGACAAATTGAAGGCAATTAGCATCCTGTCAAATTGTGACTAATAAATGGAACCTTTATTTGAAAGGTTTCAAATTCTGATAAGCAGAAAGACTGTTTAGAAAAATCTATAGCACAGAGTAGGGTAATTATAGCTCTTCTCTGTGTGGTGCTCAATCCACACTCGTTCCGCAAACCGAGTACGGTTCTCTAACAATAACACTCTTCCAAAAACGGACAGCCTACAAATAAACGCATGCGCCAGATACATTTCCTGTCCAGTTAAAAATAAACGTGCAGACAGCTAAAAGCAGCACAGAATCCTTCCCAACAATAAAAACAAACTCACGCATGACGTTGGGCCAGGGCTTTGACATTTTAAAAACCATTATGTTGAAAAATAAACTCAACCTATAACACGAACTATTGTTAGAAATTCTTTGAGACAAAAATGCCTCAAATAGAGAACTCTTAAGTTCGTTGGCTAAAATGAAACCACTTTACTTAGCTACTGTTAAAGTTTAAAGTGCTTTCCCCCAAATATGTTGAAGTCCTAACCCCTAGTCCCTGCGAAGATCACATTATTTGGAAATAGGACCACTGGTTAAAACGAGGTCACCCTGGAGCGGGGAGGACCACGAATCCAACATAAAAGAGGGGAGAACGAGAGGGCCTCACAGGAGCAGAGAGGGGCGGACCCCGAAATCAAAATGAAAGAGGGGAGAAGGAAACGGCCTCACAGGAGCAGAGAAGACACAGGCAAAGGCGGGAGGGTGCACCAAAAACCAAGGACACCAAGGACAGGGGCCACCTCCAGGAGCCTGCAAGGCCCGAGGAATGAGTACCGCTCCTATCCTGCCTGACCCCTGAACACCCCTATAGGAAGCTGTGGGAGAACATCCCTGTTGTCTCCCCCCCAGAACACCCCCTCTGGGAAGGTGTGGCAGCACATCCCTGTTGTCTCCCCCCCAGAACACCCCCTATGGGAAGGTGTGGCAGCACATCCCTGTTGTCTCCCCCCCCCAGAACACCCCCTCTGGGAAGGTTTGGCAGCACATCCCTGTTGTCTCCCCCCCAGAACACACCCTCTGGGAAGGTGTGGCAGCACATCCCTGTTGTCTCCCCCCCCCCCCAGAACA
>CAUYPK010036047.1:0-48823 GCA_963574355.1 Loris lydekkerianus
AAATCCGGGGCACTGGTGGTTTGAAGCTGACTGGGCCCGGGGCCGTGCCCTGAAACTGGTCAGTCCCAGTGATATTTCTTGGGGCCGGCCCCCCCCCCCCCCCCCACCGGGCTGCATTCAGACTGCACGTAACCCACAGGGGACAGCACAGTGACGAGCTGGGTTTCCTTTGTTCAGCAAACACTGGTTCTACCAGGCACCAGACCTACAACCTGCAAGGTTGGTAAAAGACAGGCGAGAAGCCCCCGTGGAGCGCAGCTGAGGTTATGTGGGTGACAAAAGTGTTCTGGCTACAAAGAAAAATTTGTAGTTTATATAAAGATCCCAAGGGCTAGTCAGCATGGCAGGAGACCTTCAGCATGGTGAGGTAGACCTGGGAAGCAGGGCAGACCAGAGGCGGCTCGATAAAGAAGGGCAGCTCCATGCAGCCATCACCCGGAGTCAAAGGCAAGCTGCTGAGGGCACCCAGGAGGAGCATGACCCGCCCTACCCAGCCCAGGAAGATGATTCCAGACGTGGCACGGAAACTGGATGGAGGGGCTCAAGGATGGGAACAGCTAAGAGGCTGGCCTGGACGTGGGCAGTGACAGTGGGTACTAAGAAAAGGGGGGAGGCCTGGGAACTACCTCAGGAGAAGAATCAGAAGAACTCAGCGACTAATTAGTTTAGAGCATGTGTGGGAGAAAAAGGGACCAAAGATGGCGTCTTGCTTTTTGGCCTGGGAACAAGGGCAGATACTGCTCTTTTATCCAGGCAGGGAACACACAAGTAACAGGAGAAAACGTGTTGTTATAAATCAGCGTGTGCAATATACAAAGCTAAATTTACCTAAGATCCAGATGCTCTCAACACTTTCACTGAGGAATAATGAGCCAATTACAACGAGTGTTAATTATTAAAAACACACTTTAACTGGCAAGTCAAAAAATATATATGTAACAAAACTATGCTTCTTTTAAAATATTCTAAAATTTAGACTGATGATTCCTTAACGAATATAAACAGACTTTTATGGTGTATGTTATTTGTTTTCCTAGCTTTTTGATGAACATGTTTCTGTACAGCAGACTTAAAAGAAACTTAGTGATAAACTTAACCTAAGTGCTATACTATTATTTCCTTCACTATGGACTAGCTTTGGCTTGGTCCATGATTCGGCCCAGAGGCAGAGATCTGAGGCTGAGAAAATTAGACAGAGCTTTCTAGACTAAAGTCCAGAGATTCTGTTTTGTATAAAACCTCTCATTTGAGTTTATTTTCATCTTTCATAGATCATAAAAAAAGGATCCTCAATTAGGAGCAGAGGCTAAATCAACTGCTTGTGGGGGTGGGGTGGACTGTCAAATCCTTGCTACACCGACCCACTGTCCTCACACAGTGTGTGGGAAGTGACAGACTTTCTCTTTAGAACTAGACAAGGTAGATTCAGAGAACCTTTTCTGACAACCAGTATATCCTATGAAACATCTCAGCATCTGCAGTGTCATACTCAAACTTAAAATTGAGAATCTGATAGAAGGAGGAACAAAATGGTTTCTTTAGCTTGCCAAGGACAGAAAAAAATGTGAAATTCCACTTCTAACTCCTTAAGAATTACCTTGGTGGGGGGAAGTCTCCTTCATTTTAGTACAGATTTACTAATCCGATATTGACAATTTAAGGAGTTAAGGCAATTAAGGAATTAAAAAGTAATTTTTAAATTTCCAAACTAACTTTTGGCATAAATATCATTATGAAATCAGTTGGCAGCATAAAAATCTCCTAAAAATGTTTATTTCTATCTGAAGGTCATGGCTGGGGGTAGGCGGAGCTCCTGGACAACCCATGTGGTACGAGGTGCCAGGCAGGGCTCCAGGTCGCAATGACCTCGCCACCACACAGCTGTGGACACACACCTCGGAGGAACAGGGTAGAAACAGCAGCTTCAACCTGCTGTAAGATGGAAATGTTCACAGTCAATCAAGGGAGAAACACGCTGCACTGCTCGAACAGTAAAATAGTAAACTTGCTTAATTTAAGAACAAGAAAGATTTTATTCTTTGGTTGTTCTGTGCTTTGAAAAGACTTGAGAGGCTTGGATAGGAGTGGAAGCTGGATGGTTTTCAGTAGCCCAGGTCAATATTCGCTGAGTGTCTATGGCATGGCAGACTCTGTCCCAGCACAGGGGAGCAGTGCTGAGGGTGAATGAGGGGGGACAGTGCTGGCCCTGAAGAAGCTCAGTCTAACTCACAGGAAGACACTGAGTTTCTTCTAGGAGGTCTGTTTTCCCCCCATAGCATTAAAAAGTAAGAGAAAGATTTGCCTTAAGCAAAAAGATTTGCCCTAAGCAAATAAAATGTTGAGTAGAAATTTGATGAGGAACTGTATCTAGACTTTGAAAAGAAACTAAAACAAATCACCATCAATTAGTGGGAATAAAATTATACCAAGGCAGTGAACATTGAGTTAATAACAGAAAAAAAGTAAGAATAATGAATATATAGTCAATAATGAAATATTCAATCACAGAGACTATTCCGTCAGTCTACATCAAAGGTGTAAGTTAGAGACCTCAGATCTCTGCAGTATGTAAATTCTGATTCACCTTTATGTGGCAGCACAGGAAAAGACCATCTAAATGTCTGATCGTACCCCATTTGCTACATACTTCTGCTGGGTAACAGTTCTATTTATATTTATAAAAATGCACTTACTGATAAATATCACTCTGTGAAGATCAGATTCCAAAGATGAGATTTTCATAATTCTGCTGACAAACAGCTGTCAAGAACCCTGTGTTTGGTTGGACAAAACCCCCGAGGACTTAGAAAAATGCAAAATGTTGTTATCTATACTCTTTGTCCTATAAATAATAAAGGAAATATTTGACCTGTCCAGCTTATCTCATTTTGGTCCCACCAACATAGAGAAGTCCGTTCTCAGTCAGGTGTGGAAGCCTGCACACCATGACTGTGACTGTGGAGAGGAAGGGATGGTCCTTGTGTAGGCTGGATGCACATGAAGGCTGGGGGCTGCTATTCAATAGTCCTAGAAGATCTCACCCAGGACGCCTTCTGTACAGATCTGACGGCCACAGAATGGTGCCAAAGAACTGCCTCGAGCAACAGAATTCATTTTTTGGCCCATGAGGGTCGTGCAGCAGTATCCATTCTGTTCACAGTCCGCGTCTGAGAGGGAAAGTTCTTAGGGGTTCTGCTTCAGCGTATCTCAAGGACTAATTAAATCCTCATTACTACCTTCTAATTATTCAGACACTATGGGATTACACTGAGGAAGTCCCTATTGGCGCACTAGATGAAAAGGGTTAAATAACCTATGTTGATTTTGAGGATCCAGGCCTAGTTCAGACTTTCAGAAAAGCACCAGCATAATATGAATATTTAACTAGACACCACTGTGAAAATTAAAAGGGAATTCAATTAAAACGTTTTGGAAAAATTAATTCTGACCTCTCTACACCTGTCCAAATAAATAAGCCTTCCTTCAATGTTTCCCACTAACTGCTAATCCAATAAACTGGAAAAGCATTTCCTGGTTTCTTTAAGTGTAACATGTCATAGGGGTTAAAAATGTGATCACGCTAACGTTAATAATTATGACACTTATTTATCTACTCAGACTAGTCCACACTGCCTTCCAGACCTCTTGAAAAAGAGAGCAATATATTAATCAACCATTCCTACTGCTCTTTTTACATTTTAAGATATATAAAACTACTTGCTCTAAACTTATTAGCTATAATTTTCTTATAAAATTTGTTTCAGCAGTTTAGGGTTATTTTAACTGTTCCTCCCTTAGGGTAACCTAATTTAGACTACTTGATCTTTTTACATGAGGTAATTTAACAGCAAGTCTGTACATTTTTAGATGAGGAATGCAGAGAGATTTGGTTTAAAATAAAAACCAAAAGGCAACATATTTCTACAAAATATGAAACTAAAGTTTTGACTTTTTTCTTTTAAATTTATATTAGTAATGAAAAAGTTAAGAAGACCAAAGAATCGAACCTAACTTTCTTTATTCAGTCAGAAAGCAGCACAGCATTAGATCAAGTTTTACATCGGAAAACAGATGGAAATGGAGAGGCGGCAATCTGACATCAGAAAACAATCCCATAAACATCTCAAGTGTTCCTTGTCCTTTTGTAACCTGTGACGCCGTATCTATATTTACTTGCACAAATACTTTTAACAGAAAATGTCAAGCTGTAGAAACTTAATTTTACGTACATACCTATATACAGGAAATGGATTTGTGACTGATGTCCTTTGACAAAACTCAGTACTAGAACTACAGATAAAAAGGGCACTGAACCTGGGGACCACAGGGTGAAGGGGAGCTCCTGCTCGGGCCATGGGGGCTCTGCACTGACCTGGTAGGTGCCAGGTGGCCCAACCCCGGACAGCCTGAGGTCTGTACAGTTCTCTTAGAGCATACAGTTTATCAACATACACTCCTCCTGAAGGGGACACAAGACTCAGGAGGACGAATGACGCAGAGCCAGAGCTCAGCTGCCTGGGCCTGTAGGGACTTTGTTCCAGGCAGTGTGGTCAGCACTACTGTGCCCGGGAAGACTTCATGGGAGGACTCAGACCTAACACCACACAGAAGTGAGCCGCACCAACTCATCTCTGGGCAGCAGTGTTTCTAGATTCTCTACCATTAAAGAAAATCTTGGGCAGCGCCTGTGGCTCAAAGGAGTAGGGCTCCGGCCCCATATGCTGGAGGTAGTGGGTTCAAATCCAGCCCCAGCCATAAATTGCAAAAAAAAAAAAAAAAAAATCTTATCTCCTATGGATACATTAAGAAAAATGTGCATACTATGGAATCTATAGCTACTTACTATATTAATTGTTTTTATTAAAACAAAATAATTGTAAAACGAAGTGTTCAGCTAGGTTATTCCAGCACTCTGAGGGAATAGCAGAGGAGTTATCTTCTTACCTTACCTATCAAAGTCCATAGTTTCTGAGAAATACTTTACTTAAAAAAAAAAAAAAATTAGCTCATCAATGTATTTTTTTTTTCTTTCCCGTTTTCTTTCAGTACTTTACTACATAAGAATATAAATAAAGTTAAATTACTTTTCAATACATAGGAATCAAGTTCTGGTGATTTTCTTGCCAGGGTTTTCTTAAATGTACTTTCCGCTGTTTGGGCTTTGGTCCACAGTAAATAATGGTAAAACAAACGTTTTTATTACTGTACCAAAGCATTAAAGTGGCTGTCATTTGCCATTTACATACCTGATTAAACATCATTTGATCACTGGATCAAATGTCATTAGGAGCTAATAGTTCTTCTTAAATTTTAACAAACAATAAAGCTATTTTCTTTTGACCCTTGCTACTTAGAGGAAATTTAGCTCAAGCATCGAAAAGCATCATCTAACATAAAAGTCATTTGAAAGACATGAGGTTTTCCTTTTCAGGGGCTGCCTAACCAACAAAAAGCACAAAAGGGAAGGCACATAACATTTCTAGCACAGTCCTTCAGAGAAGCGTTAGAGAATGGACATATCATAAAAATCAATTCAGATTTAGCAACTTGCAAAATTTATACTTACTATTGGAAGAAAATGTTCATCATAGCCACCTAGATTGTTATGCATCCAGTATCAGTTACCAAAACTACATTACATATAACAAAGGAGATCAGAGGGAAAAGATAAGCAGCACACTGACATGGCCATTTACACCCTGCCTGCATCTTGCCTTGAAAGTGTCTTAGTTAAAAGTTTAATTCAGCAAAGTTTTCTCATTCTTGTCCTGCCCTTCACATTTGGCTTTCTACATTTCCAAATTTCTTAAACATATGTCAGTTGGTAGGGGGTAAGGAAGATATTGTTCAAGGATCTAAGGAGATTTCTCTCTCTTTTTTTTTTCTTAGTAATAAAGGCTAAGAACTGTAGAACTTCCAAATAAGGGACCTCTTACCCTTTAGCACTTGTAAAAGAAGAACTGTACCCTTGGGAGTGACGTTACAGGGTCACTGTGAGGACTAAATGAATAACAGACATTTCCACCCCAGCCCTGGGCCTGCTGGGGAGATGCCCAGTGCGTGGCAACTCCCTGTCTCCCCACCTGGACTCTGCAGCACAGCACAGGCGCGCCCCGCGCTGAGGGGAGGAGAGCAGTGAGGAGTCCCGTTTGGTGCCAGTGCCTTCTCCGTGGGCTTCTGTAATGTCTTCTCTTCAAAATGACCAAAGCCCAAAGGAACGCACACAGAACAAGCAACAGGGGATAGGCGGACAGTTGACAGCAGGTCGCTGGGGGAGTCCGAGCAACAAATACGAAAACCTGCCATCCTAGTGTCATAAGGCAATGATTCTCAAGTGTGGTCCTCCAGCCATCAGCATTAGCAATATTTAGGAACTCCTGTGTGTCCCACCCCTAATCTTCCAACTCTGAAATCTGGAGACAATGCCCCGCAACTCTCCAGGGGTTCTCATATAACCTAAAGTTTGAAAACCATTATTAAAACATAGAGTATTGTCTCAATAAGGGAATTAAAGTATTAACTACATCTCAAATTATAAGTCAAACACATAAAGGTATCAGAAAAGGAAACATTCACATTTTATCTACATGCTGTATAGCTAGGACCCACGCATAGTTTCACTGGCATTACTTTCTGAATAATACTCTTTTGAGTTTGTAACAGGCAAAATAACTTAAACATTGTAATTCCAACTGGAAGAAATCATTATCTGTACAACTCACACAGAAATAGTTACGAAGGTTAAGCTGGCTATCTCTGGTCTCTGGGCCCACGAGAGGCAGGGAGGGACGGAAAGTGACAGCCCCACAGTGCAGGATGCAGGAGTCAAGCCTGGACCCATGGCCAGGGGAAAGGATTGCCGCGGCACCAAGGGGGCAGGGGCCAGTCTTGGCACCCGGGAGGTGACAGTCTGGGTTACAGTCACCACTATAACCACCTAAAGCAGCTTTACTATTTGAGGGGACAAAGAGGACAGAAGTAAACCGAGGGAGGCAACAGCTAAGGTGCTGCAGGGCCAGCATGTGGCACTGAGCTGAGGACAGAGGCAGCAGGGGTGAGGCAGCTTGTCCGGAGGCTTTAGGAAAAATCCACGTTCTCTTTCCTGGCTCTGGCACTAGCGAGTGCCTGATAGTGAGGAAGTCACATCAACTTCAAAATATAGTGGACTTCATCATCCAGGGGTGTCGGACCTGCGGCCGGCTGATCATGTGCAGACTGTTTTGCTTATCTGTGGAGTCAGATATCATGGAAGGATGCGTGGACCTTTTCTGGGACTCATCAGCTTTCCTCAGTGTTTGTGTATTTAATGTGTGGCCCAAGACACTGCTTATTCTTCCAATATGTGGCAGAGAAAAAAAAAGGTTGGGCATCCCTGATTATTATAATCATTTAGGCCTGCTCCAGTTCTGAGAGTTTACAATTTTATAATGCAATGCAAGGTCTTACTATGGGTTTAAAATCTTACTGCTAAATATTATAGAACAAGCAGTTGGTCTAAACAGCTAGCTACACACAAACACTTAGCATTTTATTACTTTAGCACTAATACCCAAATTGAATCTTTCACAGAGTTTTTACACAGATCAAATGTCAGACCATAGCCATATATTAAGAACTATGCTTCAATGTGCTATGTGGACATTTATATTCTTTGGTCCTTGAACTGCACTTTGGTAAAACTTCACTCAATCTGCAAAAAAGCATCTCCCTCCTCTCCATGTTTGTTGTTAGAGTTCTTGTTTATTTCTTTCATCTGATAAGGAAATATAATATCCTTTAAAAAATAATACTTTACAAGAAGATGCCTGGGCAAGCAGACTCAGAGTCTGCAGGTACCCAAAGCACAGTGAGTGAGACACACGCTGGGGACTGACCTCTTTCCTGTGGCATTGGTGACTGGCTCAAGGCGGGGTGGGAACTGGATTCTGACTGGCTCCCCGGTGGCTGCGGAGGCATCTGGCTGCCTGTGAAACAAAGGAGGGGAAAGGGCAGGGGAACCTCTGCATTAATACTGCAAAACCAAGACACGGCTATATTTAATGTTTATGACGACAAGAGGTATAGCCTCATACAGAAAAGGCCACAGCTTCAAGAGTGTATTTCATCCTTTTTTCTGTAAAACAAAGAGGAAGCATTAATAAACACATTTAGCAAAAGACCTGCTGAAAATGTGGTTTGTTCCTGAATGAGTTCCCAAGTACACAGACGGATCCACTTGGAGCTACAATCTCTCCACTCAGCTTCTTCCATGCACTAAATAAAGTCCAAACCTGTTAAGCCAAACGCATCCCCTGGAATCTAAACTACTAATAGCTTCCAGACGGCGAGTACACAGAGCAGCCAACAACTGCTCAGTATCAACAATTCCTTAAAAAACTTCACAGTCAGCAAATGGGAGATTTAACGTAAACTTAGAAAGCCTCTATTAAAAACCATAAAATATACTACCATCAAGTGTAGTGTATATGATCACTAAAGAAGGGCACATTATTCCCTATCTCTGTTGATCTTTATCGCTACGATAGCAATAGCTACCTACTTTCCATTTGTTTAATGTTTGTCCACTTTGTCTTTTTGAGATATGCAAGCTCCCTGAGATAGGAATTGTGTCTTTTACTCCTTTAATCCCTCCCTTTGTCAAACAAATATTTAACAAATCATAACCTGAGAATATAATTTAAGTGAAAAGATAATATGAATCAGATGAAGGCAGGAGATGGAATTTTGAAATTTAAAAATCATCAGAGGTAGTTGACAATCTCACCTTCTGGTCCAGAGGTTTAGATACATTTCTACAAATAAAAATATAATAGATTTTAAAAGGCAGCTGAATACAGCAAAATCCTCAAGGTACTCGCTCTCACAACACGAGGACCAGGCTGTTTTATCTCCTCCATCCCTCTTTCCTTTAGTAAACTGGAAAGACAAACACACACAAAAACATACACACAAAGAAAACTCCGCGGGGCTCTCTGGAAAGGCGGTGGGCGTGAGCACATGAGATCAAGCTAGGTGCTCTGCCCCACACGGCCGACCTTCCACAGTTCTGTGTATTGCTACAAAGAATCACAACTGAGCTACCCCAGTGGGGTGTGCTTGTAGTCCTAGCACTATGGGAGGCTGAAGCAGGAGGATCCTTTGAGCCTAGGGGGTTTGAGACTGCAGTGAGCTGTAATCAGGCCACTGTACTCCAGCCTGGCCAACAGAGCAAGACCTTGTCTCAAAAATCAACAACAAAAGAATCACAATGGAGCACAGAAGGGAATGATGCCCTGAAGATCACCACCACGTCATCACTTCACCTGCGGGAAGGTCATGATGCACACAGCACACAGCCTGGAGTTCACAATACACAGCAGCTCTCGGGTTCCTGTCTGATGTCTGTGTGCCACACGGCGAGGCAGAGTAGGAAGGCACAGTTTGGGAGTGTCTCGGGACTGTCACCCCTTAATGGCTCTAACAGGTTTATCTGCAACTCCCAATGAGGCATGGGTATGCTTATCAGTTTAGATAATAGCTAGAAACAGTTGTTGAAATAGTTAAAACAGTACTGTAAATTACGTCTCAAATTGTTATTAGGAATTCAGGCTTCTTCTATAGAAGAATGTAAAACTGACCTATGTATTTCCAAGTATTCCTGAGTGTTCAGCAGCCACTCTCATTCTCAGACAATGTGAAAAGCAAACACCAAACTTATGAACACTAAGACACATGTGCTGAGAAACCCCAGGAGCTGCTTTCACGTGAGCGCCACAACCAGTGGGGTAAAGGACCTCGACAAACAGCACAGACTTTGCTTGACCATTCACATAGTCTGAGACCTCTATTGTAAATTAGTATTAGGACCAACTAGTTAAATGTGAAGTAAAAAGCACATAATATTCTGGACCAAAATAATTTCGAGGGTAAATACTGCTCACCAACTGGGCCACAGATCTATGAAAGTTGCTGTGCGCTCATGGAGGGTCTGGTGCATCCTCTGAGATGCCTTTTGGCTTCCCAGCTACAGTTCACTTAGAAATTTAAAACACTCTGCAGCCAGATACGGACTTTTAAAAATGTCACCGGGGAATCCGTGAGATGGGAAATGCTTACAATAATCACTTCTGTATGGCAGACTGGATTCATAGACTCATGACAGTAAAAACAAACACTAATTTTATGTTAACACAGGGCACCCTGACTCAAGACTGTGCATGCCTGAGGCACTGTCTTATATACAATATTTAAGTAAAAATAAAAAAGGCTGTCAGAAACCCATCCCGTGATTCATAAAATACTGCCACAGCCCACAGCACGACTGGCTGTCTGGGGCAATGCTAAAACATATGTCCATTCACAGCAATGAGAAAATTCATGTCTTAAATTTGTCCCATTAGAGACGAACAAGAGCTCTTCCATGATAAAGACAGGCTTGGCCAAACCATTTTAAGTTCCCCATTATCTCCTATCTATCTATAGTTTCATAACTCCTAAGTCACAGTTACTATAACTTAGCAACTATGGTTACTAAGAGATAACTTCACCCTCCATAAGACAGGCAGGCATAAGCACGGTCACAGCAGATGATGACTTAGAAAACGCATTTGAAAAACACGATATAGGAGATTCTTCTGTGTCCACCATCTGTATAAAGTAGGAAATTCAGAGCCCTTTGAACTGAACAAATTATGGGAATACCTACAAAACCATGAACATTTTTGATTTTTAAATGACACATGTTAGTCGTAAGTAAAATCTTTCAAATAAAGCATGGTAATAAAAAGGAATACGGCCACATGCAGTGAACAAAAGGACTCTAGGAAAGTCCTCTTACAGTACATGTTTTTAAAGAAAGCTCCTGGTTCTTCCCTTATGGTCTCTATAATGATGTAAGAACATGGGATAAAAATAATAGCTGGAAAAAAGTACAAATTCCACCATTTTAGACTTACACATTCTGCAACAGCCACGAACACAGTAATATGCACAATGTTGGTGCAGCAAACTAAAATTAAACATCAGTGAGTTACCTGCATTTCTACTTTTTCTGACTTACAATTCTCAGCCTGAATCTACATAATGATTTTAAAGACTTTTATTTTTAATTAATTTTAGATCTAGAAAAAAGTTACAAAAATAGATGGAGTTTCCTTGTATCCCTTAGCCCACCTCCCCTACCATAATTTATTTAACCATGATATAATTCTCGAGATGAGAAACTTAACTAAAGACTTTATTTGAATTCCATTAACTGTTCCACTTCCTGTCTTTTTTCTGGGATCACCTGACAGTATGTTTTATTATTTCTTAGTTTCCTTCATTCTACAAGTCCCCCAGTTTTCCCTTATGTTTTATGATCTTGACACTTATGAAGAATACAGATATTTTCTAGAATGCTCCCCAGTTTGGTTTGGTCTGATTATTTTTCCATCACCAAAACGAGGTCATGCATTTTGGGAACTTCTGTCTGGGGGTTCAGATGCTCGGATCTCATTTCTGGTGATATTCACCCCCATTTCTGCGTCAAGTCAGTGCCCACTGAGTTCCTCCGTGTTAAAGTTACTGTTTTCCTCTTCGTAGGTAAATCTCTCAGGAGAAAGATTTGAGACTGTGCAAATCCCGTGTTGCCTCCACCCACTAACCTCAGCACTTGTTCCGCTATTTATCATGGCGGTGTTGGCCAATGGTGATTCTCTATTTCTCTTTCTCTTCCCACATTTCCTAACTGGAATTCTATTGTGAGGAGCTACTTCTTCCTCATTTGTTTATTAGACTATTTTTCTATCCATAGGACCCACTGTGGCACACACACACACCCTTAGATGGCCTCTGATGAGTAACACCGTGTGTGACACCCTCCTTTTGACAGAGGGTAGGACTTGTGATTTGGTTTCTAACCAAAGAACATGACAATTGATGGACTCCCACTCCTGTAATTATGTTCTGTTACACGGCAAAGGTAAAGGGATTGTACAGACATAATTACATCCCCCAGGCAGAAGACTTTGAAATGATCAAAAGGGGAGAAGGTCCTATAGGAGCCTGGCTTTAAAAGAGGGCTCAGCCCTGTGAGGCAGCAGGCTTCTATGATGTGAGAACAGGAAGCTTCCAGAACCCGAGGGCCTCATCTTTATAGCCACAAGCTAAATGAAACGGGAAGTAGACTCTTCTCTGGTCGAGCCTCCAGGTGAGAACCCAGGCCACCATAACTCAGACAGCAGCCTTACGAGATCCGGGCAAAGGACTCAGGTAGGCTGTGCCTGAACCCCTGGCCAAGGAGACTGAGATAACAGACCCGTTCTTTTAAGCTGCTAAGTTTGCAGCAACTTCTTGCACAGCAATGGGAAATAATAAACTCATGGATATTTATTTTATTCTATGAGTTAAAATCCAATTCTGTCATTTTGTTCCTTGAATTGGTTTGGGCCATTAGAAGCTCTAGCTGGTTGGTTCCTGTGTTCTACGGACACAAGCCTCCAGCCTACCATTGAGGTTTTCCTTATTTTTTAAAATCAGAGAACGCTTCAGGCTCATCTTATGTTTTTTCTGCCCCTGTCCTACAATCAACTACTGCTAGAATCCCTGGGTCCTTTTAGTGAAGAATGCTGCTCAGAGACTAAGATTTGGGTTCCAGGCTGGGTCGCAGCTCCAGGGTGTTACTCCTCCAAAGTCCTCAGCAAACAGAGAGCCCGTGCAGGTGAGCCAGTCCACGCACATACACAGGTGTAATTCTGATCTTCACTTGTGTGTGTGTGTGTAACACTGAGTTTATACAAATATTTTTAATTCCAATTCAAAATTGGAAGGTACATTTAGCCTTCTTATTTATAACTTTTTCTCTAAGAGTGAAAAATCTAATGTTCAAGATCTAAACCAATTTACTGATATGTTTGATTCTATCAATACACAAAGTAACTTTAGAATTACTAACCTACACCTCTGTGAAAAACACAGAATTACTGATTAGTATTTATATTTCATCTTGGGTTCCAGCTACATTCTTATTAGCTTTAATGATTTTGAATTTTGGGGAGGGTATATGAAATATTTCCCACAAGAGTCAGTTACACAGAAGGTAAGTACAGAAGTGTCACTCTCTCCTTGTCCCTGGTATCCTGTGCCCATGTCTCCTCCTTTCTACCCCCTTTCCAACTGTTCTCTATAAAAAACCAATATGCTTGGTTTATGGTTTATCTTTCCTGCATCTAATTTGCATACATGAGAAGATACTTGTGTAGTTTTTGTTGTTGTTGTTGTTGTTGAGACAGAGTCTCACTCTGTCACCCTGGGTGACAGCAACTTGCTCACAGCAACTTTAAACTCTTGGGTTCAAGCAGTCCTCTTGTTTCATCCTCCCGAGTAGCTGGGACTATAGGCACTTGCTACAATGCCCAGCTAGTTCTTCTATTTTTAGTAGAGATGGGGTCTCACTCTTCCTCAGGCTGGTCTCAAACTCCTGAGCTCAACAAATGCACTTGTTTAAGCCTCCCAGAGTGCTGGGATTACAGGTGTGAGCTACCATGCCTGGCACTTGTGTATTTTCTTACATCAGAAAGCACACCCTGGGTATCTTTTGGGCCTTACTTCATTCACATAGGAGCATGTCCTAGAAAGTACTCCCTGTGAGTTTACATCTTCCTCATTAGTAAAACCAGCTGGCACTGCTTCCCTACGTGAGCCTCCACCATTGAGTCAGCAGCCACCCATGCATGTGCATTTAGGTTGTTTCCAACCTCTTTGGCATCTGTCTGTTCAGGGTAAATTCCTTAAAGTGGAATTATTGGTCAAAAGGTTATGTATTTCCAAATTGCCCTCCAGAAACTGGGTACTAGTTGACATTACCACAACCAATGCTTGAAGGATCTGTCTCTCCATAACCTAACAAAAAATGATGCTATTTAGAAAAAATTTGCCAGTCTTATACAGGAGAAATGGTATCTGTGATTTTTAAATTTGTAATTCTCTAATTATGGGTAGGACTGACCATTTCTGCATGTTTCTTAGTTTTTTTGTTTGTTTTTGCAGTTTTTTGGCTGGGGCTGGGTTTGAACCCACCACCTCTGGCAGGCAGGGCTGGCACCCTACTCTTTTGAGCCACAGATGCCACCCATTTCTTGGCTATTTTTACACATTTTCTTGTGAATTATTTGTTCATGTTTTTCTCCAGTTTTTTAACTTGGGATTTTAGTCTTCTGACCTGCTCTTTGAAATGAATTCATCATATAGTAGAGGTGTGACCCCTTGGTCTTGGTACAAGCTGAATACTTTCTGCTAGTAGGTTAGCTGTCTTTGGTAACTATTTATATTTTATTTTTTTTTAGAGGCAAGTTCTCACTCTGTCACCCAGACTAGACTGCAGTGGCACAATCATAGCTCACTATATCCTCAAACTCCTAGGCTCAAGCTCCCCCTGCCCCATCCTCCTGAGTAGCTGAGACTAGGGTGCTCACCACCACACCTGGATAATTTTTTTTGCACAGATGAGGTCTCATTATGTTGCTAAGGCTGGTTTTGAACTCCTAGCCTCAACTGATCCTCTTGCCTCAGCCTCCCAAAGTGTGTGCCTAAGCCATTATACCCTATAATTTTTTTAAAAAATGTGGTCAAATTTACCAATCTTTATTTTTACTGTGTCTGAATGTTGAGTCACATTTAGAAAGCTATTCTTTATACCAAGGTTTTCTTCTAGGGACAGATTTGATTTTATCTTTTGGCAACTGGCTCGCTAATAGTTTAATATCATTTATTAAAAACTCCATCCTTAGCCCACTTATTTGAAATACCATTTTTTCATTTATTAAATTTCACACACATCTGGTCTAATTCTGGACTTTCTATTCTACTCTGCTGATCTATGTGTCTATTTATGTATTGGCACCACGGCACGCTCAGAGATCACGCTTCTATACCTCGTTGCACAGCCTGATGACGACAGGTCCCTGCCCTCCTCCTGCCCCGTGTTTGTCAGCGTTTTCTAGGTTTCCTGTATGTCTTTATTCTTCCACATGGACTTCAGTGTCAACTTGTCTAACTATATAAAATAGCTTACTGATATTTTTACTGGAATTGCACTGAGATTATAAATTAGGAGAACTGAGAACCCGAGTTCACCTTGTGGGAGAGCTGAGGTCTTTCCTTTGTTCATGTCCACTTGAGCGTCCGTCAGGTACATAGCGTTTTGCACATTTAAAATTTTTTACTAAGCACATAATCTTCCTTATTACTATTATAAACGGGATTTTCTTTACCATTATATCTTTTAACTCTTACTGTTTGTATATAGAAAAGCTATTGCTTTTTGTATGTTAATTGTGTCCTCTGACTGCTGGATCTGTTCACTGTTAATTTGCCATTGATTCTATCATACTCGGGCCTGTGGGGCTGGGTTCTCTCGTCTAACTGCACTGGCTATGCATCTAGCACAGGGGTGGGCGGTAGTGGAGACACGCTCATTCTTGCCTCCTTAGGGATCCTGGTGGAACTGTTGACTTGTCATTGATTCTCTCACTCTTGGGCCTATAATTGAGTTCTCTGCAAAGCTACACTGGCCAACACATTAGTGGGTAGTAGTGGGGACATGGCTCATCCTTGCCTCCTTCGTATCTTAGTGAAATGCCTCTAGACTTTCCCTATTACATAATTGAAACCAAGGTACGCACATTTTATCATACTGAAAAAGTGTCTCACAATTGCTTTTCCTTGAGTATTTTTATCATGAATGAATGTTGAACTGTGTTAAAGGAGATGATTTTTGACCCCTTACTTGTATCTTCATGGTATATAAAGGGGGTCCATAAAGTTCACATGCAATTTAAAATAGTTGTAACTTTGTAATTGCACACAAACCTTATGGACACCCTGATTACTAAAGGAGTTAATACCGAACCAACTTTGCATTCCTGGAATAAATGCCACTTAGTCCTGGCACATTATGTTCTTAAGGTACTATGAAATTGTTTGCTAATGTTTTCTTTAGAATTTTATAATAGGATAGGTTTTGAAAGAAACTCTTGTAATTAAAAATAGCTTTTAAGAACCAGATCAAGATAATCACCAAACTAAATGTTTTTAGTAGCAAAACACTAGGATTTTAGTGTATAAACAAATGGGAAGAAAACTGGCTAATATGTGTGTATATCTGAAAAATCAGCAACCACCCAGTAATGTACAACAACAGATGGCCTGAGACACAAGAACATTATAGCTTAATACGTGCCAGAGGGTAACACGTGGACAGTCAGCACTAACAATTGCTAAGTTCTAATTTTTACAGGCAGATGCAGTATTAACAGTCCTCATGGTTCTTCACTTACTTTTGTGTCCTTGTTTCTTTCATGACTAGAAAGCAAGATCCAGGAGGCTGGGAATTCTGTCTTGTTCCCTCCATGGATTTCCTGTCTCCTGAACCAGCAGAAGAAGGACTCAATGAATATGTGCTGAATGAATGAAGGTGTGGCTGCTTACTCCAGGAGCCAATCTCACACCAACAGTTAGAGCTTTATAAATGATCAGTAATCATGTCGTTTAATCCTACTGCTCTAGATTAGAATTAGGCAAACTTTTTCTGTAAACTTACAGATAGCAAATATTTTAGGCTTCACATGCCATTTTTTTTTTCTTTGCAACTACTCAACTCAGCTGTTGTAGTTCAGAAGTAGCTACAGATAATAAACAAAATAGCATAAATAAAACTTTATTTATAAAAACAGGTGGTGGGCTACATTTGCCCTGCAGGCTCTAGTTTGCTGACTCCTGTTCTAAATGATAACATCAGTAAAAAGAAATACTCAGGAACACTCGGCTTAAAAGCCAATAAACAGGCCAGGTGGAGTGGCTCACACCTGTAATATTCAGCACTTTGTGAGGCTGAGGTGTGAGGTTCCCTTAAGGTCAGGAGTTCAAGATCAGCTTGGCAACATAGTGAAAATCCATCTCTGCCAAAAATAAGAAAAATTAGCCAGGCATGTTGCATGCTGGCTATAATCTGAGCTACTCAGAAGGCTGAGGCAGAAGGATCGCTTGAACTCAGGAGTTTGAGGCTGTAGGAAGCTATGATCAGACCACTATGCTCTAGCCAGGATGACAGAGTGAGTCCCTGTCTTTAAAAAAAAAAAAAAAAAAAAAAAAATCCTTAACCCTTAATGCAAGTGTAGGTCTAAGACTTAAATAACAAGTACATTTAGCAGGTGAATTTTTACATAAATTATCTAAACTTGGAATTTTATTTTCCCAACTCCTTTAGATCAGATCAGAACAAATAAACAAATCAAAATGATTGCTCAGATGCAAACACATAACTAATGCTGTACCATGGTGTGACACAGCAGCACACACCCCCAGATGAACAGGATTCCACACTGTCCCTCATTAAGGCTAAAACTCCCTGGTTAATACTTCCTTCCTAACTTATTACAGCATACAACCGTGAGAATTCAAAAAGCACAAAAACACTAACTCTGAAATACTACCACCTTTGGCAATAAGCCATTCATCCCCTTTTAAGTAATGTGTTAACTACCTAATATTAGTAGGCATAGAAATACCCATGAGTGCTGTTTTTAAAAAGTTAATAGTATGGCCAGAGAAAAAACATTTCTTCTTTTCATACCATTACAGCTTAAAAGTAATCTAACATAGATTTAATTATCTGAGATGGAATACTGATGTAATTATTCAATATGAAAAACTTGGGAGTGTAAATGACAGACTGCTTGATTTCAATTTTAGAATCCAAAGTCTATCCTTCCAATTTCCCTACGTTAGTTGACTTTGGGCAAAAATAAATAAAGGAGATAAAGAGACAGTAACATCTAGAATACATTATTTGTCTTACAAGTTCTCAGATAAATTGGAGATGGTTAATTTAAATGTATAAATAAGGGGTTAAAAGAGAGAGAGAGAGAGAGAGAGAGCACTTCCTATGTATGGGGCAATGCCTTCAATGCTATTCCTCCTTCAGGATTCCAAAGAATTAGCTTTTTATAATTAACATAAAATAACATGTTAAGCCATGGAAACCTGGACGATTTTATTGGCCAATCATCTTAGTAAGGACTTCTAGGATACATAGGATCAGGAGGTGTTTAGTGATAAGTATTTGGGTCCTATTTATAAATTCCTTAAAATTGACTAGGGTAAGACAGACCTCTTCTTAGAGCAAGGAAGGTTTGTAAATTCATGTGACTTGAATTACCGGCTGTGACTGTTGCTGAATTTTGAGAAGAACTGAGGAATACTCCCAGTCATTTTATTAGCAACTCTACCTAGGTCAAGTTCCTTTCCTGGAATGATACTACAAAATCACTGTTTCAGCAGTTAGCAACAGAATTATTCCTGAGCTCTTCAAGAATTCTTGGTGGTATCACTAAGTATGTTAGTGAGAAATTAAAAGAAAACACACTGCAGAAATTATTGCTACTGAATACTGAAATATCATGATTAAAATAAACTTTTATCTTGCACGTCCCTCTATTAAACAATTCTGCTGTATCCAAATCAAAGACGTCGAGTGGCTTGACTCTACCAACTCCATCCTCATGGAAATCTGCTCTAAGTAGAACACGGGTCTCCCAGGCAACACTCCGACTTGGAAGTCAGTTGAACAGTCTGATCACTGATACCCATTAGAGCCCTTTTGGCTAGATATCTTTCTACAGAGAACCTGAGGCACAGAAACTAAAAAGCCTCTTGCAAGGCACATGACAAATCAGGCAATACAAGGAAAAACAGAGACTTCTAGACTTTACTATTCAGGTCACCACAAGCTTGGATTAAAGATAAACAAAAGTCATAAAACATTTAGATACAGTAGAGTCTCAGCATTAAAATATAACACTGCTAAGTGACCTGGAAGGTACAGGAAAATTGTGTGTTTGATTTTGCGGGGAGGGACCTCCAGTGCTGCCCCACCACTGCTGGTGGGCACAGAACATGCGGCTCACCCTGCACGGCTGACCATGGCGCTGGCCAGTTCAGATGTCCTTTACTGTTCCAATACTGCTGACCAAGTGAATAAAAATTATGTTCCTTTATGGAAAAAACAGCCATTAAGGGAAAGTCTGTCAACTTCAATGACTTTAGTGTGAAGACATGGAGAGGAAGTAGGTAGGTAGTAGGACCAGAAACGTGACCTGGCTGAAAGCAGGTCTGGCTCTGGGACTCTTGAGGGTGCAGGAGGAATTTCTTGTGAATGTCAAAGAGACACGGTACCATATAAACTACAAAAGACTGACAAGCTAGCATTCTCATCAGAATACACCTTCTTCAATAGCTTTACAGCTCAGCATACAATTCAAGGACATTTTGGGTCTGGGCAAATCCACTCGGGGTGGGGAAAGTCCGTGTGTGTTTGGATGTAACAGCTTACTCGGCCTTCACCAGAAGTCCAGATCCATAGCACTTTGTGACCTATAAGAAAAGTGTTAAGTTCTGAACTTTGCTCACAGAGAACACCAGACGTAAAACGCAGAGCAGCTACCAGCTCAATCTGCTCTAATCCTGGCGTGGATGTGAGGTCAGAGGCAGCGCAGGGAAAGCAATAGAGCAGGCAGTTTGTAGTCCTCTCACCGGGACAAATTAATAAAAACAAAACTTAATTTTCCCCATGTCTTGCCCATTCTTAGTCCTCCTCAATATTTTTCCTCTTTCTAAGATTCCTTCTTTGTTTGAGAAGCTTAATATTTGGCTGCCTTCTGAAGAAATGGGTATAGTGACAGATGAAAGACTTGTATTCATCGTATAATTCAGAATAAGGGGGAAAAAATCGACTGCTGTGCATTTAAGATTCTAACAACCTTGCAATTTTGTATAGTCGTTTCCCCCACCCGTTCTTTTGAAGAAATCTGCTTTTATTCTGTTAATAACTAACCACAGTTGCAGCAGCATGGATCCGATTAGCAGTTCTTACGATACAAAGGGGAGAAGAAAAAAAGCTGTGAACGGGGTTGCCAATTTGTCCACCTGGGCCCCCAGGAGAAAGATTAGCTGAGGCGCCTGCCTGCTCCCTTTTTTCCAGACGATCACTGCTCTCTGCTGCCTGACAGAGACAGGCCTTTTGAAAGCCAAGCCACTTTCTTTCCTTTAATAAAAGTTTCACTCGACTCCATCCTCTTGTCACAAATTTCTCATTCTGGGTTGCAGCACTTGGTGACAACTCTGCCTACAATCGCGGGTGGCTAGCTGCGGCAGTGCTCACAAGGACGTGGCGCGTGCTCCCTTAGAGCCATCGCACACCTGGAGAACCGTCCTGCCAGTGCTCGGGCCGGCCTGCAGGGTGAGGGACTGTGCCTTGCTGACCAAAAGGAGGCATGCATGGCCAGTCTGCAACTGTACATTGCTTCTGGAAGTGAGGAGAAGTGGGAAAAGATGTACAGTTTAGAAATTAAAGATTGGAATTTGAGGAAAATGGCATAAATATGTAAAATTAACATGAACGGACAAAACACCGCCATTATTGGCAACCTGGTTTCTATATATTTTCTATATAGATATAAAATTAAGTACCATTTTATGTACTAAAATAATATACCATCTTCTTAAGCCTTTAAAAATTCATTGCATTTGTAATTACACCAAGTAATGAGAGCATAGTTTCATAAAAAAACTCAAGACTTTTAAACCCTTGGAATAAAACTATATCCTTTTGAAAGCAAAGAGGCAGAGAGATAAAAGCACTTTACTAGGCTGAAAATTTTAAAACAAAAAAATCCAAAGCTCCTGATTGAAATCTCCAGGATCTACAGGGTATAGCCAACACTTTATTATTTATATTTAAAGGTAATAAGCACCTGTGTAATTTGCTTTGACATCACAATTCACAGCATGACATACACTTGGGTGTTTAAATAAGTGCTTTTTTTTCAGAGGAAAGAGCTGAGAGGCCCAGGCAGGAAGATTGCTTTAGTTCAAGAGTTCAAGACCAACATGAGAAAGACTGATACTCCATCTCCACAAAAAATAGAAAAACTAGCCAGGCGTTATAGCGGGCACCTGCAGACCCAGCTACTCATGAGGCTGAAGCAGGAGGCTCACTTGAGCCCAGGAGTCTGAGGTTGGTGTGAGCTAGGCTGATACACTCTAGCCTGTCTCCAAAGAAAGAAATAAAAAGAGCTGTGTGTGAAACCCTGATCAACCTACAGCCACACTCCCTAGTGACACCTCTTGGAGGTCACTGGGTAGAGGCAGATCTCTCTAGCTCTAGGAGGGGACAAGGGTAGCCCTGCTGGAAAGCAGCATGACACCCATCGGACCACGTCTCTTAGGAGCAAACCATGGCCAGAGGCAGAGTACGATGATAACTGCACAGGGGATGGCAGGAAGTGCCTGGGTCGCCGGGAGCCTCCGGTACGGGGCTCTTCTGAGGGTGGCCTGGCACAGCCTTGACACTGTGTGGAGGAAGACGTACAACCTGCCCACACCCTTGGGTGTTCTTCAGTGAGTCTTTCATTTCATATTTTAATTAAATATTCAGCAAGCACTGTTTTGAAGCGTATCTTCCTCACAAACAAGATCCTTGTTTCTTCTTGGGCGCATGTTATCCACGTGTTGGTGAAGTTCACATTCAGTTGCTGGTGACCCTTCACCCCTTCATGGTTTTCTACCCCTGCTGACCTGGCCACTTGGAAATGGGAGAAATACCCAGGCAGTGACAGAGCCCTCTGCTGGGGCCAATCCGTTCTTATTTGGCCATTTTCTTTGGACACAAGGTTAGTTGTTAATGATAAGATATTTATTTAGAAATACTTGAGCAATGAAAAAATTGGATATTAAACAATTCCAGAAATTTGCTACAATATTTACATGGCACAATTTCTGTATATACAATGAATCAGAATTGGTCAGGGTGCCACACGCGGAAGGTTTGATTTAGAACCACTATTTCATATTCTGCTTTTAAGGGTGAAGAAAGTGAAATAATCTCTCATAGTGGAGGCTCTTTCAGGAGACAGGGAAAAAGAACAACCTCACTGTGTGAAAAGGAAAGGCAGAAAGATGGCTGGCTCCAAAGCACGGGAGAAATCGGGCAACAAATTTGAGAACTTTTCTTTTCTTGAATTCTCATTTTTTTCCTAAGACGATTGAGTTCTTTACTTTGGCCAACATTTCTTGGGCTCCCCCTTGTGCCCAGCATTCCTGTCTTAGTGTGTGTGTGTGTGTGTGTGTGTGTGTGTCGGGGGCGGGGGGGGGGGGTAGCAGAAAGATGCTGCTGCCTTCCAAGGGCCAGTGATGACTCTGGGAAGGTAAAGAGGCGTCAGCATCTTGAAGGATAAGTAATAGTGTCCTAGGCTGATAAAGTATGGGACAGATATCCCAGGCTAAAGGAATAACATGTATTTCTTTAATTCAGCTCTAGGAGCAAAGATGTGACACAAAGTCAAGTTCAATGGTATATGAAGCAGAGTTCTGAACTAGTTCCTCTATTTCTAGGAAGAGGCAACAATGTCACATAAAAAAACTGTATACTGAGGTTCAGTTCTTAAAAATATGATATATGTTTGCCTTTTTCCAAGCAGAACTTAAATGATACAATTCTTAGATTTTTATATAAAATGAACTTAAAAAGTAACAACCGACTGTCAGGGATTCTGCTACTAATTGAACTAGGCCTGAGAAACACCAGTAACAGTGTTTTATTACAAGAGTATTTTTTTGTGGCATTACAGTTGGGTGAGTTGACTATAAGAAGCTAATCAACATAGGGCGGTAGTCAAGTTACGGAGCTGGGTCTACTGTACTGATATGTACATGTGGTGTATGTCCAGTCTATGAAAATTAGGTCGACTTAAGGAGGTGGCCAGTGTAGGGAGGGTCAATTCTGGGGATCTACTGGACATACTTTCAATTGTACCATAACCTAGTTCTAGAAAGGCAAAGACAATATGCAACCCTTAAAAAATGAGCTATTTATTCCTAAACTATTCTGTAGTAACATATGGATGTTCGTAACTGGGAATACGTGTACTAGCCTCCCTTTAATTCACGCCCTGTGGAATACTTTGAGGAAAGTGCTAAGTGGTATTGGACGCAAGTGGTCTTTTCCATTCTTCTTCTATTTCTTTTTCGTGTTCACAGTCTCTGCATTTCTAAGTGCCCCATAGTTCAGAGTTCAGTCCTAGGAATTCTTCTCTCAGTATTTCTCAGCCTTGGTTGCACATAATAATCACCTGGAGAGCTTTAAAAAGTACTGAGGGGATGCCCCGTGTCAGACCATTAGGACAGTGTCTCTGGGCTGGGCTGGCATCAGCTACTCCATGAAGCTAATGCAGAGAACCACTGACCTTCACCCATTCCCCAGGGCAGAAGAAGGTCCCAGACCAGCAGCTTCAGTAGCAACTGGCGATTTGTTGGAAATGCAAATTCTTGGGCTCCATCCCACACCCACTGAATCAGAAACTTGGTGTGGGACCCAAAACTTTGTCTTCACAGACCTCCAGGTGACTATGATGCAGGTGAGCTGCCCTAGGGGAGCTCATCTTGAACTCTAATGCCTCTAGGCAAAGTGTTGCCCAGATTTTTAAATCCAAATGCCTATTCACAATCTCCCTTTGGAAACCTAAAAGGAATCTCCAGTGTAACATGTTCAAAACTAAACTTTTAATTCCTCCTTCAGGAACTTGCTCCTTCATTTTCCACTGCATAGAACCACCTGCCCCATGACTGCTATGCGAATGCCGAGCCAGGACCAACCTCTGCTTGGCTCCTGCACAGGCCCCCAGCCTCCCTGCTACCACCCTTCCGCCAATGCGTTCTCCACTTAGCCCCCAGAATGAGCCTTCTAAAGCCCAAACTGGGTTCTGACCTTCCCTGCCTTCTCAACCTTCCAGTAGTTTCTCACCACGCCTAAAATAAATCCCTGAAGCCTAATCATAACCTAGATGCCCTGCGGAACTACAGAAGCTGGCCCTTAGCTACCCTCTGACCTGACTGCTGACTCGCCCAGTCTCCACTCCAGCTGCGTGCAGTATGTGCCATGCCCGACGCCCCAAGCACGGTGCTGACCCAGCCTGTACCTTTGGGGCCTGGATGCTGCTCCCCTAGGTGCTCAGCTGGATTGTTCCCGACCTTCCTTTACTTCTCTTGTTGAAATATCAATTTCTAAGGGACACCTTCTCTAACTAACTATTGCTATCTAAAGAAATACCTGATTTTTTTCTTCACAACACTGGACAATAAAGTATATACTTGTGTATTTCCCATCTTTCATTAGAATCCAAGTTTCGGGAGGTGGGCACAGTGGCTCATGCCTATGATCCCAGTGATTGGGGAGGTTGAGGCAGGAGGACCCTTCAAGCCTAGGCATTCAAGGCCCCAGTGAGTTATGGTCAAGCCATTGCACTTTGCCTGGGCAAGAGTGCGACTCATCTCTTATTTAAAAAAAAAAAAAAAAAAAGATGTGAGTTTCATGAGTACAGGGGCCCTTTGCTGTTCAGTGCATTTACCCCAGTGTATACCTACAAGCACAGCATACACTCAGTACTCTGCTAAGTGAAGGAAAGAATGCTAAAATGAGGAAGGAAGAAAAACGAACAAAGGGGCAGGCCAGCCTTCCACAGGACACCACCTGATGTATCCATGTTACTTTTCTAAAACCACCCAATGAAGTTAATACACTTAGCATCCTCTGCAAGGTCACACTCTTGGCATTCTGCTATATGCATTTAGAGCAGTTTGCCAGTACAAACGCTTATGTCACTTTCTGTTTGGAAGGGAGAACATCAACATTAACAATTCCTGGTTATACCACTTATACACATGCAGATGTGGATTATTAGAGATTAATGCATTTTAGGATTGGTGTCGGCATTCCACTTGTCTCATGCCCAAACCAATTCTGTTCTTCATTAGTCAATGACAAGCCATATCACCCTGTTACGGAAGAGAAATCAAAGGTGCAAGTGTGTGAATTGAGAGTAAGTGATGAAACTGATTAGTAAGAGGCTGAACGGCTATAATCAATCAACACATCATCATAACCCTGGCTCCCAGGTTATCAGAAGATTGGGAGATAGACCTAACACTCTTATTTTACATGGTTCTGTTCCTTTCACAACTGTTACTCCTTCCCTCTCAGAAGACACAGTAATATGCCAGTAGTTTGTGAGATCAATTTAGGAGCACCTTGACCGAGAACACTACTCATTTTGCCACCAACTTCTAAAATGTAGTCAAACGATTTTTGAAACTTTTTCCTCCTAGGCTAGAATTAGTCCATAAAAGCTTTTGTACCCTCCATTCTGAGTCTTTGTTCCCAGTACAGATAGAAAATACAGAAGGCCGATGCCAAGAGCATTTCAACAGAGGCAGCACACTGCACATTCCAGAAGTAATAATGCTCAGTTACGTGGAGATTTAGAGAAGTGACAGTCTGCTCAGCTCAAGAAATGGACGCGCACAATGGACAAGGTGTTTTTAGTGCTTCTTCAGTGAGCAATGTGGAAAAGTAACAGAAGTGGGCGTGGACTGCTGGATCAGCCACGTAAACACATGAGTCAGTGCTGAGATTACAGAGCAAGAACAAGGCACATAATATTGCCTTGGTGACAGAGGTTTTCCAGTATTTTCAGGGAATGGAAATTAATAGGAGAGTTTAAACTGAACTAACTTATTTTCAATTAACAGGAGCAGCAAAACCAAATGAGAATACATATTTTGGAAAATTTCTAATGTTTTTCTATTTCTGAATGTGGAAGAAACTGGGGAAAGGCTTAATTTGAGGTTTGTTGGAATGGAAGAAATGAAGAGACCTGAAAACAAGAATAAATACTCATTCCCCAACTTTCAGAATACCTGTTTTGGGTCAGAAGTGACTTCTGAAGGAGAAGTGTGCTCAGAATTCTGGACACAGGGCAGCAGTGGGGGAACCTGAGAACGTTCACGACCAAGTACTGAGTTTCTACACTCAGGATCTCAGTCTAAATTCTAAATCAGAACTTCAAAGGGGGAGACTCTGCTCACACTCCCAATAGCTAAGCCATACAGAAACTGCAACCCCGTCTCTTGAAAAGACAAAACACACTCTGCTTTCTTAACTATTGCGAAGCATCATTTGGAAGGAATGGGAAATTAGTTTTGTGTAACAGGCAAATATTTTACTTTGTCAGGAAAAATATACTGGCTTAAGTTCTCTTTGGTTTGTAGAACTGCTGAATTCATGTTTTCTGTGCTGCCACAGATTAAAAACATGGATATATCAATGGCATTTTGTGTTAAAAAAAAAAAAAAATTTTTTTTCCCTGCTTAGCTTGCCAATAAGCAGCATGCATCTTCCCTGCAACAAGCTGTTGTAGGATTTCTACCTCTAGAGAAGCCAAAAAGGAACATTTGATAGATGTTTTAAAATAAGATTATCAGGTAGGGTGACTGCGCAGACTTTCAAGTAAAAAATGTTACACGAGACACCGTTTCAGAGTCTGCTAATGTTATCACGAAAGGAAACTGGCTTAAAACAATTCACATATTAACTCATAGTTGTACCAATGAGTTTTACGAAGGACAAATTTTAAAAAGTGAAAAATGTATTTAAGATAGGTTACGGCTTCAGCCTTAAGAGACCTAAAACTCCAGGGAAAACGGATTAAGCCCAAGGGAGCCCTTGGTTTGCACCCTCCATCGCTCATTTGGTAGGCGCTCCTCTTGACAGATTAGACCAGGGCTATCATTTCCCCTCACTAAAAAACCCGTCCTGCTCACTCGGGCCTGTGACTAACTCCCAACTGCAATCCATTTTTCTCTTTCCCACAATAGCATCCTTTCAGAATCTGATTGTCTGAATGTCAAATTAAGCAAGAAAATTAGTTTTCTGACCAGAATATCTTCTTGTTTGTATCTGTAGCTGTATCAGTTCACATAGAAACCTAGTTGGCTCTCACCTGCTGAGGGCGGGGCTGGAGGAGCACTTCCACAGAGGGGCTCTACATATACCACAGCGCCCAAAGGGTTATTTTCCACATTTAATCTGACATTTGCCACCCTTTCTGCAGCTGGTACTTTCCGTGTCTGTGATTCTCCTGAGTGTACAAATCCATCATGGCGCGTTGGGACGTCCGATGCATTTCTCAGCACCTAGGAACAGACCTGATACGGCTTCAGAGAATTAGGCTGAACTTGAAGTGTCTGGTGCTTCATGAGCGAGGGAGGGCTGGCCCAGGTTACTCCTCTTCTATTGGCTTGTAACACCTGTGGTCCTTTTCTAAGGACGGCAACTAAAGTTACATGCCAGGCTCAAATTCAGGTTAGCAGAGGGGCAGCATGTTCTGGGTGCTGCGAGAGGCTCCCCAAGGCAGCTCCTTCCCTGGAGGACCTTCCTGGGGAAGGTGGGGGCAGCTGGCAGGAGCAAAGGAAAGGGAGGAGGAGGAAGGAGACACACACAAAGAGGGCAGCAGCCAGGGCTGGAGGTGAGTGAAAGATCCCTTCCCATCTTGGCCTCTAGCCTTTGCCGTCTCCACCCTGAAACCACCAGACCCACTCCTCACTCCCATTCACCCAGAGAGGCCAGGTGGGAGCAGAGCCAACCCAAACAGCAAAGTGCACAAGCTTAATTAAAAAAAAAAAAAAAAGGAATTTTATTTTCATGTTTGATGCAACTCCATTTTGTTTCTGTTTGTGCTGGCAAGGACGACCAGGACTTTGATTAGACTTCCTGTAATAAACACCCAACACTGTTCAAGAAGAACACCGGCCAGGAAACAAATGGCTATTTGTCATGGGGCTAATGTGAACACCTAATTTTGTATTCTTGAATCTCATTATCATCAGTGGCCTTCTGGTGAAAGTCATGTAAGTCTACCTAAAACTGGCCTTGGTATAAATGCCAAATGCCAAAAAAATGTGGGGGGGAAAGTCTACTCAGGAATTTACAATTTGTCATCACAGTCTGACTATGTTAAGGTTTATAAACAAAAGTGGTAACCAGAGTATAAATAGTTAATATTTGCCTTCCTATACCCTTACCCCCTGTATGCTCATGCTCTTAATATTTATTAATTTATTTTGTTTTATTTTTGTTTTTGAGACAAAGAGTTCTACTCTGCTACCCTGGGTTTGAGTGCTGAGGCATCATAGCTCACAGCAACCGCAAATTCTTGGGCTCAAGAGAACCTCCTGCCTCAGCCTGCCTGGAACTTACAACCACCGGCCACAATACTCAGCTAGTTTTTCTACTTTTAGTACAGACCGGATCTCGCTCTTGCTCAGGTTGGTCTCAAACTCCTGAGTTCAGGTGATGCACCCATCTTGGCCTCTCAGAGTGCTGGGGTTACAGGCAGGAGCCACTGTGCCCGACCACACTTCAAACAGGGCTGCTGCTTACAGCACATGCAGGAAAATGCTGACAAAAGCCTTTGGCCAACAAAATAGCTGTAAAAATTTCAGTCTATTTACATTTTTGCTTTGTTAGTAAACTGAAATGGTTGGCTCTAGAGGCAAAAACCAGTGAAATTAACATCCACTGAATCTTCTGGCAACAGCGGTGTGTTCCGGGGTTGTGCTGAGTCAGCTTCCATCAAGCTGGGGGGGGAGGGGGGACTTGCTCTTAGCCTAGGATCTACATAATACATCCAGAACCTGGCAGCTCTCCTGAAACCAAAGTTATAACTCCAGGATGTAATCCAAGAAGCAGCGTTTAAGTATGATGTGATAGGATCATTCATTAGAAGAAAAATGTAAGCCTGAGCCAGAGTTAGACCTCGTCTCTAAAAAGTAGCCGGGTGTTGTGGCGGGCGCCTGAAGTCCCAGCTACTTGGAGGCTGAGGCAAGAGAATCACTTGAGCCTAAGAGTTTCAGGTTGCTGTGAGCTGTGACACCAGAGCACTCTATCGAGGGTGACAAAGTAAAACAAAGGAGAAATATAATGTTTAATATTATACATGTAGAATTAACTGTACCAGATATTAGATTTGCTTAATTTAAATATGTAGCATATATATGAACACTACAAATTAGAAAGTGAAGATATTTCACTCTGTACATATAACGTTTTACTAGGAAGAAGAGAAAGAAATGAAGACAGAGTAAGTTAAAAAACAAGATAATGTATAAAGGCATTGAGGGGAATGTATACTGTCTATGTTTCTGTTCTCAAATGCTTGTTTAGGATAAATAACTAGGCCTGAATTCTACAATGCTGAAGCCCAATAATGTGCAAACACAGGGAGAGATCCATGTGGCTGCTTAACACAGAAAATCTCCAACCTGCTGTTTACAGAATGCAGGTAGAGAAGTCCTGCCGAGCTACAGCCCTGGCAGGGCCAGCACCGTGCCAGCGCATCACTGCATCCCTCGTAGGTCTGTGAGGCAGGGAGGTGGGAGGGCACATCCGCACTGGCTGCAGGACTGGTTCACCAGGCCTGAAAAAGTGTCAGCCACTTGGGATGCTCCGGGGCTGTTTATCTACTGTCGTGACGCTTCTCATTAGCTGTCAATTTCATTTACCAGGGCAGAAATGGAGAAAAATGATCACTCTTTTCCAACAAATCCTGGGAAAGCAATGCCAAGAAGAATCCCTGAAAACACTGTGGCTTTTCCTCATCCCACCTGTCAGCTACTCGACAGCTGCACGTTAACCACGACTGGCCAGAGAGGCGAGGACGGAAAGTGCCAACTGCCTGGTGCAGTGAGGCAGCAGCAAGAACAAACAGAGGGTAAGCGGAGTGGGGGGCAAGCTGGTCCTGGGAGGAGGAAGCAGGGAAGGGAAGGGAAGGAAGTGCAGGCTACATGCAGAAAAATGAAGGGAAATTCCAGACAGACACCTCCAAGCCATAGTTGAACACTTGCCCTGGAAAGCAGGTCACTGCCACGTAGCGTCTGAATGTCCCTGGGGTAGACTCAGAACCAATGAAGGAAGTTCATTGATTACAGACTGTTTTAGGATCTTATCTAGAGATCAACAAAATTTAAACATAAGGGCTAGAGATGGGAAAAGGAAGAGTAAAATAGGCCTAATTACTCCCCAAAGGACAGCGATTTGCATTTAATTAAAAGTAAAAAACAAAATCTAAGTTATCAGCTTTATAATCCTCTCTAGAGAATGGTTTTATTACCCATGACCACAAGTTCACACAAATATATAATATAATGTAAGTTGAGTAACTCAACATATTTAATAATTCCCAGAGAATAAGGATGTGGATCTCAGGGAAATATTGATTTAAAATAATTGTTTTTGAAGTATATAGTGGCTGGGTAGAGAGAAAGGGATATAGACAACCATAATTTTTTGACAAACCTCATTGAAATAGCATCACATAAAATTTTTGATGAACATCTATCAAAAACTTACATCTGAATGTCCCTAGGCACAGCTGGTAAGAGGAGAAACGGGAAATACCTGGATTCAAGCCACAGACCACCCCCAGAGGTCTGGGACGAGGGTGCTGAGTGACTGGCCCTTCTGTGTGCGGCGGAGCAGGCTGCCCCTGCCCGCAAGAGCGCAGGCTGGATGTCAGAGCTCGTCCCTGTGCAGCGTACAGCAGCCCTGACCGAGTCACTGAGGGGAGGGGAGCACTGCTCAGAGTCAGTGCATGGTATCTCCACACACACAGAAAGAGTGAAATAACTGAGATTTCCCTACTCCATCTACTGTTAGATTTTATGCTCTACTGTCTGTCCCTTACACAGAAATCAATTTGTCTCAATGTAAGTGAAGCAGAGGTTACGTATTTTTATGTATAGAGACAATGGCAAAAATTCTGTTTATCTCTGGAGTACAGTCTTCTCACTTCCTTGTTCCCTAGTCTTTCTCTTAATCTCCTCAGGCCGAATCCCTAAGAAGAACAACTGTGGACCTATCTGGTTTTTCTAGTTGGAAGAAAAAGGAATTCAACTTTGTGAAAATTCATTATGCCGTGACATGCAGCTAGCGCCAGCAGGCCTACTCAACCACCTCAGTGAACACAAGTTCTGGGAACTTGATACACACTTCTTCTGAACTATACCAAACCGCCCCTGGATTATCAATCAGGGCAGATGCGCTGCCAAATCCCACTGCACAACTCTGGGCGTAATTATCACAGACAAGTCTCCAGGTCTCAGTCTGAAAAATAATAACAACCGTGACTGCAACAGTAAAATCCAGCAGGCACTGAATGCTTACCAGGTACCTGCCTCCTGTGCAGAAACCCATCTAATAACTGCCTTATGAGATACAGCTATCATCTTTACAGATGTCAAACCTGAGGTACAGAGAGACTGAGACGCTCCCTCAAGGTTACAAAGGGACTGTGAAGGCATGTCCAGTTAAAACCTTCTTTGCAATTCCACTTGGGAGAAAGATGAATAAATGCCAAAATCACTACTGGACTTCCTAAGAGGCTTTTCCTCTTAGAATCAATAGAACAGAATATTAAAAAATCTTCTATTTGTCACATTTATTAATACATGATTTGATAGCATATTAACTTCACATTCAGCAAAAATAGTAAAAAGAAGTTAGACTTGGTGCAGTGGCCGGATGCCTGTATTCCTAGCACTTTGGGAAGTCAAGGTGGGAGGATCAGTTTAGGCCAGGAGTTTGAGACAAGCTTAGGCAACATGGGGAGTGCCCGTCTCTACCAAAAATTGAAAAGTTAGCTGGGCACCATGGCGGGTGCCTGTAGTCCCAGCTACTCAGGAGGCTGAGGTGGAAGGATAACTTGAGCCCAGGGGTTGACGGTTGCAATGAGCTCTGACGGAGCCTCTGCGCTCTAGCATGGGCTACAGAGTGAAACACTATCTTTAAAAAAATGTAAAAAAAGAATTTACTTGAAGTGTATGCCATCAAAAGAAGGTGGAACTTTTGCTGTCTAATTTCTTCCTTGTACTAAATTTAATCAAATCCCTTTATCGAGCACCATGCAGATGTTGGCTGCAGAGATGCTGATCTGGAACAGCAGAGTAAAACAAAATGCAGACGCATCTCTTGGTGATGGGACATAATTATAAGAGGGGCTTTACCTAACAAATGCAATCAGTGTAACCTGGTTCATATCCTCACTGAATCCCCCAAAATAAAAAAAATGCAGACCCTGGGTAGTTAGCTTTTCTAACACAAGTTTAAAAAACAAACTGTATGCTTTAGATGAAATTTCGAAGAGTGTAGAAAGCTTTCTATTTAAAAAGGAGTTAACAGAGAGAAATGATAATCCAGTCCCTGTCCTCTGTGGCCATACCTACAGTTAGTGTCAATAATGGGAATCATTTGTGACCCTGAGTAATCCAAGGACCAGCTTTTACCCGTTATATTTGCTGAGCTGAGGCCAGGAGAGGTGGCTCACACCCATTAACTCTAGCACTCTGGGAGGCCGGGGTGGGAGGACTGCTTAAGCTCAGGAGTTCAAGACCAGCCTGAACAAGAGTGAGACCCTGTCTCTACTAAAAACAGAAAAGCAAGCCAGGTGTTGTGGTAGAGCCTGTAGTCCCAGCTACTTGGGAGGCTGAGGCAGGAGGATTGCTTGAGCCCAGGAATTTGAGGTTGCTGTGAGGTAGGCTAATGCTGCAGTACTCCAGCCTGGGCAACAGAGTAAGACCTTGTCACAAACAAACAAGAAACATAATATAGGAAACAGAAGATAAGGAGGATGTCTGCTGACTACAATAACACAGGAGTCAGCTGCAACAGGAATTCCTCATATCCAAAAGGCAGCAAGGGTTTGAATCGGTAAGAATGCCCCAAACATGTTCTGGCTGATAAGTACAGATCCTAACAGTATTTCAGGAAATAAGTGCTCTAGCAAATATTAAATAAAACTATAAAAAAGAGGCCAATACTAGTCAATGACCTCACTTTAGTAGCACTCATCAACAGAGGATCTTATTTAACAGAATCATTACAAAACATACTGCTAATGTGAATAATTTTAGCAAACCTAAATATCAAAGTAGTAGATCATTTTATTAAATGGGTGGTTATATTCATTTGTTAATTAGCTTTAGGTGCTATTACTGTATAGGGGTGTCCAGAACGTATCCAGCCATGCCTGTGAAAAACAGAAACACACACAGCTGGATACTTTCTGGATAGCCCTTGTGTACTTAGCTGAGAATTCAGTTATACTCAGTTACACATGGTCCAGTCACCAGGTTTTTAAATAGTAACGTAATGGAAAATGAGGGGTGGTGCCTGTGGCTCAACGCGTAGGGCGCCGGCCCCATATACTGAGGGTGGCAAGTTGAAACCCGGCCAAACTGCAACAACAACAACAAAAATTGCAGGGCGCTGTGGCGGGCGCCTGTAGTCCCAGCTACTCGGGAGACTGAGGTAAGAGAATCACATAAGCCCAAGAGTTGGAAGTTGCTGTGAGCTGTGATGCCATAGTACTCTACCGAGGGTGACAAAGTGAGACTCTTGTCTCAAAAAAAAAAAAAGAAAAGAAAAATAAATAAATAAATAAAAGTTATGGGAAATGAGTTGCTGTGGATGAACACTGTGAGATGATAATTATTAAGAAAGTGAGTACCTGGAATACTTGCAGGAGAAATTGGGCCAGACCGCGACTGGTTGCTTCCTACGGGAGAGCCAACAGGAGAAGGCGACGGCCCCCCCGGGATGCTGGAGAGATGGGGGGATGCGTGTGGAGAGAAAGGCGACTGGGCTGGGTTGCTCTGTTCCCCCTGGCTGCTTGTGGACCCGGATGCACTGACCGCGGAGCTCAGAGTTGCTTCCGTTCCCGTGGGGAGGTCGTCGATGGAGCCTGACAGGTCCTGAGAAGAAAGAGGAGTGCTTATTTATGAAGTAACAGGCCGTAAGCCAACACCCAATCACATAAAGACTACCTGAAAATCGTGATGGTGCCCTTCAGAGACAAAACTTTTCTGGATAGCACCCAAAATTCAGAGCATGGCTATGTTTTATTAGGAGACTTTAATGAAGTCTTTCATCAGTGGGACCCACAAGATCTTCACTATTTCCTTACAAAGGACTAAAGCTGTACCTCTCTTTCACAAAACCATCCTCATACAGTGTGCCATCAGCTGTCAGCACCTGGTCCCAAACGCCTGCTCAAAAGCCACACAAGACAGACCCCTACTCTGGCCAGTGACTTACCATTGGAATCAAGTGCTTGATTCCTAAATGATTACTCAATAAAATAAAAGCCATCAGCTTTGAGTCCTTTTATTTAGAATTCAACATTGGTGGACTATGTGAATTTCAAACGAGGGATATTCTATCTCACAGCAGTCATAATTTTAACCAAACTTTGTCATGAGAAATTCTTAGATTTTAGCTACCTGCAAAGTGCCATTATAATAAAACAGTGATATGTATGTTTTCATATGATACTATGAAAATAAATTTCTTTGAAGTTACATTGGCAGAAATGAGTCCTAAAGTTACATCTTACTTTTTATACCCGTTTTACATTGTTAACGCCATCTGATTTTATCATAATTCTCTCTGAGGCCATTATTAAAATCCCCATTTGACAGGTACAGAAAACTAAAGCTCAGTGAGGCAGCTATTGTTGAAGGTTACACTACTAAGGACAAAACGCAGTAGCTAAAAATGACAAAGGGAAGATGAGAAATGAGAAAGGAGAAAACTACCCTTGGCACATTCAACAGAAGGAGAGGAGGACAGAGACCCTGTTTGGGCCTTCACTGCTGCACCACGGCCTACACGGGGCCACCACCCGCAGGTGCTCCGTCGGTTGGTGCAAGCCTATTGGGATGATGACTGGACTCCACATCAACAACTGCACAGATCTAGTCAAGACTGAGCGCTAGATGCTGAGTGTCTTCTAAAAGTTGCAGTATAAAAGATATTTGTTCTGGTAACTTAAGATGAACTAGTACAGAATGAAATCAGACATGCCTGGCTATGCTACTGTCTGCAAGACCCTGGTGGTCCTAATAGACAGCCTCTACTCATTCAATTTTATCAATGTTTAATTTTGCCTCACTGCTTACTACTGGGACTTCTGAAACTAGGGCTTAGAAAAGTGATGGAGGAAGATGCTTAAGGTTCTAAGAATAGATCCAGAATAGCAAGTACACAAGAAGAGAAAGCAGAGCTGGTTATGGGATGTCACAAAGCCAGCACATGATTAGGAGCCTCGTTCCCTGGGTATTTAGCTGTTGGTCATCTTTATTGTGTGTAACTAACTTTTCTTTTTAAAAAATGTAGCCTGTAGCGTAGTGGTTATGGTGCCAACTACATACGCAGGGGCTGGTGTGTTTGAACCCGGCCAGGCCCTGCTAAAACAACAATGACAATTACAACAACAACAACAAAAATAGCTGGGTGTTGTGGTGGTCGCCTGTAGTCCCAGCTACTTAGGAGGCTGAGACAAGAGAATTCCTTAAGTCCAAGACTTTGAGGTTGCTGTGAGCTGTGACGCCACAGCACTCTACTGAGGGCGACATAGTGAGACCCTGTCTCAAAAAAAAAAAAAAAAAAAAATGTAGATTAATATATTCTAAGGTAGAGCTGATGAGAACTTAATAAAAACATGAATGCTATAGAAAAAAGGTCATGCTAATAATATCTGCCTAAGTAAAATGGGAAATATCTTTTTTTTTTCTTTTTAAGAGACAGAGTCTCACTTTGTCACCCTCAGTAGAGTGCTGTAGCATCACAGCTCACAGCAACCTCCAGCTCTTGGGTTTAGGTGATTCTCTTGCCTCAGTCTCCTGAGTAGCTGGGACTACAGGCACCTACCATAATGCCCGGCTATTTTTTTGTTGCAGTTTGGCCAGGACTGGGTTTGAACTCGCCACCCTTGGTATATGGGGCCAGTGCCCTATCCAATGAGCCACAGGTGCCACCCCGGAAATATCTTAACACTATGAAAAACCTCAATGTCAAATAACTGTGCTCATGAAAAACAGCACAATAGGGTAGGTGGTAAAAAACACTCCTAGAAAAAGTATATTTAAATATTTCAAAGCGAAATGGAGTAAACCGAATCAGACTTTTAGAATCCAGAGAAAAATATATATACATTTCTGCTAAGGGCACATGAGATGTATGAAGCAGAACTCTGTACATAATCAGGTGGTGGGACTTTGTATTTAATTAATTACTGGGTTTAAGGAGAGTAGCTGGGGAAGAGACCGTGTGGCCTGCAAACCTGAGAATATTTACTACTTGGTTCCTATAGAAAATATTTGCTGACCCCAATTGGAAGAACCATCTATCCTGGTATCGCCTCTATGCCTCTGCCTCTTCTTTGGGGGAAACATCTGAAATGCACAGAGGCTGTACTACACATCACGGAGTACACAGGCTCTGACAAGAACAGGAGCTCACTTCATTACTACACGTCCACCTGAAAAACATTTGTGAAGAGGCTGTAAGCCTCCAGTCTTCTGTAAGAATGGGTGGAGGCCTCCACTAGTCACATGCTGAGACAATACCTACCAAATGGCTGTTCCTAATAAATAAGGGCGAACTGGACAAGAATCAGCTGTAAATATGATTTTCACAATTCTTTAGAGGAAAAAAATTCATAGATAAGTAGCTATAAAACTGTTCTCTGTTATACTACATACAGAGTTAAACACAGAAAACACAACACAGATTCAATTTTTAAAAAGTCATCACCGGAGGGCTGAGCATGGTGCCTCATGCCTATAATCTTAGCACTCTAGGAGGCCGAGGCAGGTGCACTGCTTGAGCTCAGGTGTTCAAGACCAGCAAGAGCAATAGCGAGAACACGTCTCCACTAAAAATAGAAAAACTAGCCAGGTGGGTGCTGGTAGCCCTGGCCACTCACAAGGCTGGACAAGAGGATCACTTGAGCATAGGAGTGTGAGGCTGTACTGAGCTGTGATGATGCCACTGTACTCTAGCCTGGGGGACAAGCGTGAAAGTGAGTTTAAAAAAAACAATCACCAGTAGTTAAATAATTTTATGCAAATCTCTCTTCATAAAAAACAATATGTTATTTGGAAATTCTTGCAGTTCTCTGCACAACCTACAAGTTCCTTCCCCATCCTCACTTAAAATTCCATGTTATGGCTGAAAAAATGACATAGATGGGTGTTGCGAGAGCTTCATTCAAGCTGCAAAGGCATCAAAAGCATTTCTGTTATTCAACAAGCTGATCAAGAAAGATCAAGAGAAAAACATAAAACTGTGGCTTTCTTCACGTTCATGTGTCATCAGAATTTCAGTGCTGACTAGACCTTAGTGTAACAGAAGAGTAATAAAAAGATATAATTATTATATTACTATTATATACACGTAACTTTTATATGTAAATTATGCAGAAATAGTCCCGCCCTATAGATACTTAGGGTATCCCTATGTAGAGCTATCTTAAAACACGCTAATAAAAGAAGTTCAACAGTGGTTTAAGCATTCAGCCTAGTTAACAAAGAAGCTCTGTAACTAATACTCCTCTAGAGGACAATTTAGTCAGCAGGGCACCAGCTCAATTCTTCTTTTGTAAGTACTATCAGATCTATGATGCCTGTAAAGAACAGAGAGACCTCACTGCATCTCATTCTAACCAAGGCACCTTCAAGCTACAATGCTTTCATTTATCTTGCTAGAAAGCTGGCAGGTAAGGTAATTGCAGGCAGCCTCGTTTAAGGGGCTGGAGTCCCCCTGCCCCACAGCATTCCTTAAATCCTTCCTCTTTTTTTTGATGGAGTGATTGGAAAGGCAATGGCTTCAGCGGCTCTCATGAATAGTAAAATCACTATTTTACCCTCATAACTTGATCTGGTGAAATCTTGCCATCAAATTGGGGTTTTCAGTATCTGACGTCTCTCAGAAAACCGAATACTTCCCAGCACAACAAAAATAATGTGAACTGCTATGATCAATGGGTATTTCTTTTAAAATCTCTGCCTTAAAACACAAAACACCACAAAGCTGTTTTACTTTAAAACTTAACTGAAAGTTCTCTGTGAAGACTTTCCCCTGCAGCCTCATCCCTCCACCATCTCTTTGGCCATGTAAAATTTTCATTCTAACCCTAGCGACAAGTGTTAAGAAATTTCACAGTGCTACTTGGGAGGCTGAGGCAAGAGAATTGCTTAAACCCAAGAGTTTGAAGTTGCTGTGAGCTGTGATGCCATGGCACTCTACCGAGGGCAACATAATGAGACTCTCAAAAAAAAAAAAAAAAGAAAAAGAAAGAGAGGAAAAGAAAAAAGAAATGTCACTGTGCTAAGAATAAAATGCCCACGAGTAAGTAATAACAATCTTCTCAAACTTTGATGAGAGAAACATTTATGAATTAATGTACAGCACAAATATGTTCCTCATTAAGTGTGTCAGGACAGAGCTGGGGAGGGCTGTGACAGAAGGAATGTATGCGGCAACGTGCCACAAAGAATGTGCACAGAAAGATTTTAAAAGATCTGCAGCTAAACAGAACAGACATGTAACAGCAAGTATAAATATTCTTTCATGTCTATATATTTTGTGTGATCCTCCCTGAAAACATTTTATATTAATACATCATGACTCACTATGTCAAAAGACATCGCTGGTTTTGACAGTATTCAATTTAGTCTAAGTTAGCTTACCCAGGGATAAATTCAGTCAATACTGGTGATGCTTTACTATCTTAAAGGACTGGGAACAAGTCAGAAAATTTTACTCCCTTGCTTAATTAAATAAGTGGGGTTTTAAAAAAGCAAATGAACTCCAAAATACTCTAAGCTATGGTTCTCAATACGATTAAGTGATGGTATAAGATCAGGCGCCAACAGAGCTGCCGCCAAGCACTGCACACATTCAGGCATCTCCCGCTCCCAAGTGCCCCCCGAGAGCATGAGGATAAACACTGAATTAGAAACAGAGAAGATATTTCAATCAATGAGACTAGCTCAGGTCTCTTGTTTAAAGATTTTAATAGGATACAGTTAATGATTTCTCACTGTGACTTCCCATGGGTTTAAAGCATAGGTTAAAATACCAATTCAATGGTCTTCAAAAAAAGTCTTAGTCATCTTCAAAAGCAGAAACAGTGTTTCTTCTCCTTTGTAGAATATTAAGTGTGTATTTTTCTTCTTCAATCTTTAACTAGACCCTAACCTTTCTTAAGGGTAGTGACTTCCTTGTGCTAGGTGTCCTGGTTAAGGGAGGGTAGATTTGACTGTTCGCTGCTTATGTCACTGAACTTAAAGGCTCTGCAATGAAACACAGCTGCAAGCACTACGAAGTCACCCAGCACATGCAGGCGTCTCTAAATGTTCCCCATAATGCTTGATGGAAGCTACGGACTTAGCTGGTAAAATTCACCAATGAATTCTGAGCCCTCTGTTCCCAGTCAACATCCCAGAGGTCAAGTCCAGCCTCACTAGACTCTCTGTTCTTAGAAACATACTGTAAAATTAATTTCCATGACGTTTAAAGGTTTCTTCTCAGCACAAACCTGTGCTGTAACAGGATATTTCAAGATACCTACACCAAAGTCTCTGTCACTCTTATTTGTCTATACAACAACTGTGTTAAAAGCTTAGATTCTTACCCAAATGACAAAATAAAAAGGCACCAGAAAAACAGAATCCATGAAGAAAAGCCTTCTAAGCACTAACTGTTAGGCCATAAAAGCCATCTTTGTTCCAAGTTACATACGTTTCACTGTTTAGTTCAACAAGTCCAAATAAAAATTTACCTCTTCATCATGTGACAATATACACCTAGGGGATACATACATGGCCTTAAGATACAAGACAATATACACCTAGGGCATACATACATGGCCTTAAGATACAGACAATATACACCTAGGGCATACATACATGGCCTTAAGAGCTCAAGTTGATATTAATTTAAAAATAGACAGAAGCTCCACAAATGACAAAGCCATACCCCAAACCAGGGATAACACAAGGAAAATTAATGAAGCAAAGCTGATATTAAGACAGGTAGCCAAGAACTGCTTTGTGGAGAAATGACGTTCACCTGACTCATCTGCAGTCCTTCTCAAGCAGCAATTCCATCACAGGTAACCCTGAGTTTAAGGGGACCCTTACCAGACAATTAGCTGGGTGGCACCTGTGGCTCAAAGGAGTAGGGCGCTGGAGGTGGTGGGTTCAAACCCAGCCCCGGCCAAAAAAAAAAAAAAAAAAAAAAAAAAAAATCAAGACAATTAGCTAAACTGACACTATACAAAAGCCAGATTCAGAGGGAAGCATACTATTATAGATAAACATCATAATAATGGCTGTATTTACTTTGGTTTTTAAAAACCAGAACCTAAAATAAAGGTTATTCTCAAAGGTCCTTGGGTTAAAACTCCTGCTATGAAATGTGCTGCTATTCTCAACTGAGAAGTGGTAAACAATCTAAGTATAAAATATGCAGCATATAAGGGATATTCTTCTCACCTCACAGGCCTCAGGGGGTTCCTGAAATATTCTCAGTTTTTAAACTCTACCCAGGAGAGTCTCTGCTTTCCACTATTAACAGTCTCAAGAAATTATGCAGACTAGAAAGAACAACAATTAGGCCTTTTAACATAGTATGGGCAGTCTTGAACTTAAACATGATTTGGTAAGAAAAATTACACGTAAATTTGTTTTTGTTGTGGAATTGGGGATTAACAGTCCTTTAGAAATAGCCTTACCCTTCCTGGTTAGACTCGCACCCCTAGCCTCATAACTGATAATGATGAAGACCTGGGTGATGCTGATTTTAGCAACCAGAACTACCACTGATTTAAGGGCTTCTGAGGGCCAGAGATACTATAGCCATTTTCTTACTGAGGAAACAACAGTATCTTGTTACTACCAGGTAGAATATTTTTTAAAATCTCATTTTATTGTCAAACATACAGGGTAGCCATAAAATTCATGTGCAATTTAAAACTGCACATGAACTTCTGGCTACCCTGTATATAAGACCCGTCCTGACCCCAAATCAAGGCCCAAGTCAACGTTAAAAAACACTTTTAAAAAGACTCACATAAATAATCACTGGTCCTTTATTAGCTACTACTGATGAAATTAAAGCTGTGTAACAAAGTAAGAATATCAAGTGATCTGACTGATCACCCTTAAACAAGCCGGAGCTGAGTCTGCAGCTGGAACTATGGGGTGGGCGAGAGAAAAGGAGAAGGCAGCCTTTCCATGTAGGTGGCACTTTATACGTTAGTGGCTTATACACTTAGAAGTCGTTCTATCACAGAATCTCAATGAAAAGAGACAAACAACTAAACAGGTAAATTATGACAAAAAGCAGAACATTCTATGACAGAGGGGTGAGTAAGTCGTAGAATACAGAATGGAAGTCTTCACCTCGGGAACCTTGACCCAGGCACTGCTGTCTGTGCCAGGCCCGCACCAGGAGCAAAGCGTGCGCTCTGGACACACAGGCAGGTGGCGCCAGACGGTGGGCAGAGATCAGGCACAGAGCCGGGCTGTGCTACTCCTGGAGGGCTTGCACGTTTAGGGAGCAAGAGGAGCTCAGGGCTGCTCAAAAAAGGGCAGCAGAGAGGGAAAAAGGCCAAGGAAGATGGGCTAACGTTTTCACACAGCAGGAAGCCAATGAAGGTCCAGGTGTGGCTTTTAATACTGTCAGAAGCCAGGGAAAAAAACGTAGCGGGTGCCAAATAAGAAACGTTAAACATTTTTTTTTCTTAAGTCACATCCTTAAGTGTTTATGAACTAACAATACTTTAAACATGATTAAAATTGGCTGAGTATGGTGGCTCACGCCTATAATAATCCTAGTACTCTGGGAGGCTGAGATGGGTGGATTGCTTGGGCTCAGGAATTCCAGACCAGCAGGAGCAAGAGTAAGACTCTCTCTACTAAAAATAGAAAAACTAGCTTGGTGGTGTGGTGGGTGCCTGTAGTTTCAGCTAGTTGGGAGGCTGAGGCAAGAGGATTGCTTTAGCCCAAGAGTTTGAGGTTGCTATAAGCTGGGCTGATGCCACAGCACTCTACCCAGGGTGACAGAATGAGACTGTCTCAAAAAATAAATAAAATAAATGTCTACATACAATAACTAAGAAAATGCCATGAAGGCTACGTTGAACAGTTTGATGAGAATATTTCAGATTGTATATGAAACCAGCACATTATACCCTTTGATTGCACTAATGTACACGGTTATGATTTAACAATAATAATAATAATAAATAAATAGAATAAAATACCACAAAATAAAATAAAATTCCTGATATTTTTGGCATTGTATAAAATTAAACAAATAAACCAATACCACAATGACAACAAATGTACCTAAGTGACTCTAGTCCAGGTTAAATATCACCATGCTTTCTAGATTGCAAAAATTTCATGAATCTCCACGGTCATCCTACTCATTTCAGCTCTCTGTAAGGTATTAATATAAAACGGGCGAAAGATACACACTTTACTGTAAAACAGCACTAGAGTATCTAAAAACTAACAGTGAGTAACAAATGCTTTTAGCAGATTATATTCTCCCCCCCTCCCCTTTTTGAGACAGGGTCTTGCTCTGTCCCCCAGGCTAGAACGCAGTGGTGCAATCATAGCTCACAGCAACCTCAAATTCCCAGGCTCAAGTGATCCTCCTACCGCATGCCACCATGCCCAGCCAATTTTTTATACCGTATATACTCGCGTATAAGCCCAGGTTTTTCCGGCACAAAATTTGTGCCGAAAAACCCGAACTCGGCACAAATTTTGTGCCGGAAAAAGCTCGGCTTATACTCGAGTATATACGGTATATTTTTTCTGTGCAGGGTCTCACTATGTTGCCCAGATTGCTCTCAGAGTACTGGCCTCAGGAAATCCTTCTGTCTAGGTCTCCCAAGTGCTGAGATGACAGGCCTGAGGCACTCACTGCACCTGGCCTAGATTATACAATCTCTTAATTCTATTTTATCCCAAGCCCTTAGTGACAAAGGCCAAGGCATTTAGTTATAAAGGGGGAAAAACCGCCCAGTGATGCTGAGGGCGAGGGATATGTGTTTATAGCCGGGTATGAACCCATGAATATTAATGGCTTGTGTGCTTTGAAAGTAAATCGACAAGCTAAGAAGATCTATAAATATCTAAGATTTAGACTTTGTCTACTGATTCCAGTTTTCATCACTGAAAGCACACCATAAATCTTTAGAACAGAAAAGCCACCAACACCACCCTTTTGCATCACTCATGGTTAAAAAAAAAAAAAAAAAAAGACAAAGTGCTTATTTAATCTTAGAAGTACAATGCTTAGGATGTAGGAATTCTAAAAATAAAACTTAAAAACAAAAAGGCACAAACTTTCAGGAGACATTTATTTCTACAGCAGTATATCAATGAAATTCTATACACAATAAGACCTATAGGAACTGCAAGTAAATTAGCAATTTAAACAAATACAAGGGAGGGGCCTGCGTGAGCCCCGGAGTTCCAGGCTGCAGTTTCCCTAGCTATGACTAGCTCTGTACTCCAGCCTGGGCAACACAGTCAGACTCTCTTTAAAAATATACATAATAAATAAATAAAAGAAAAATGACTCACAAATTATACTAAATCTACATGAAATAAAAGGAAGTTCTATTTGTAGAACCAAAACTTGGCTATTTTTATATATTTTCCCTATTCACATGAACCATATGAATTATACGAAAATATATAGAATATGTGTTCAACATACTTCACCAGAGTTTTAAAAACTTTTCACTATGGGATATCAGACTTACACAAAAATGGCAAAGACAGTGAGAGCTCCTGTCCACCCTTCATTAATGTTCCCTAATATTAACATTTCATTTCAACTGAGATGCGTTTATCAAAACTACAAAGCGAACACTGGTACAACAAACACTATTAACTAAACTACATATTTATTTATTCTTGAGACAGAGGCTCACTTGGTCAACCTTGGTAGAGTGCCATAGCATCAAAGCTCACAGCAACCTCAAACTCTTGGGCTATGAAAGGGTCCAGGGTCCTCCTGCCTCAGCCTCCTGAGTAGCTGGGACTACAGGTGCTCCCCAGAAAACCCAGCTAGTTTTTCTATTTTTAGTAGAGAAGGAGTCTCACTCTGGCTCAGGCTGGTCTTGAACTCCTGCAATCTGCCCGCCTCAGCTTCCCAGAGTGCCGGGATTATGGGGTGAGCCACTGTCCACCTTCCTGAATTCATATTTTAACAGCTTTTCCACTCATGTCCTTTTTCTGTCCCAGTAGCTAGCCCTGTCCCAGTGAGTTACAGCATCTCCTTTGACTCTTCTAAACTCTGACACTTTCCCAGTTTTCCCGTTTTTTACAACCTTGACATTTGATGGCTACTTGCCAGGTATTTTGTAGAATGTCCTTCAATGCATATTCACTTGGTGTTTTCTCATGGACTGGATGCTAGATTTCCAGGAAGAATACCACGGAAGTTGAGCACCCTTCACACTGCATCACATCAGGGAGTGTGATGTCAACAGGCTCAGCACTGGTGAGGTCAGCCCTGACCACTTGGTTGGCGTGGTGTCTGCACTAACTTGCTGGCTTCCCCCTCCGTACTCCACTCATGAAGGGAATCACGAGCTCAGCCTCCACTCAAGTAAACCTACCTCCTAGAGAGAGAGTCTCACAGGATTTGTGTATAAAAATCATACAGGAATGAACATTTTAGGGAACATATATCAGGTGCTGTGAGTAACCTACCTGAAAATTTTTATACTTTCATAGAAATAATTTTTAAGATGTCTTTAGAAAAGAATTAAGGAATTTAGAAAACTTTTTACACGATTAACCTTAACTAGATTACAGAAAGAAATGTTTTATAAAAGCTATTTTTTATATTTTAAAATCAAATTGAACATATGCAGCAGTCCTCCAAAAGTTGAACTTAAAACCATGCGTTTTTCTTACTATCTGTTATGTTCATAGATTCATTTAGATAAGAGGTTTCCAAAATAAGTTGCTTTTCATTTTTGCACAGGAATGGCTGGTCACTTAACACCTCAAGTGCAATTTTACATAATAATTTTTCCCAAGAACGTACAAAAGATTTATAACATGTAACTTCAAAAACTACTTCTCAAATCAGGTGGTCATCAATATATTTGGGGTTTCAGACAGAAACTTCCCATCCCAACAATGACAACAATGATGATAATGATGAAAACGATGACAGCGTCGGTCAGGGCCTGAATGAGCACCTGGAGTCCTGCATGGGTCACCCCCGACCATGCTACCTCTCAACAGTGCCATTTTTGGACCACATAATGATGTCAGTGTGCCTCACACATTATTTACAAATAATTACCCTATTGCTTGGAGCACATCCAAGGCCCTGGAGTGGAATACAGATTTTTCTGATGATCGCTTCACTCCACTGTAAGCGGTGCTGAAGATGGCATAAGCAAATTAAGACACAGGACTCCTAAAGGCACCGAGTTGAATTTACGCTGCCTTTGCACTTTAATACCTTTGAACAAGGGAGAGACCTAAGTAAGCAGGCTCAAAAGCCCACGATATGGCCTACTTCTTCTTTAGCCCAATAAATCAATGGTTTGGAAGTAAAACTGAACTTGAACTCTAATCAATCTGTAAATCCCTGGAAGGTGCTGCAAAGCCTTCTTCCAAATTGAATCCCTGAAACCTGCTTCTCAGAGGCATTCTTACAGGGCTGGTGGGGAGAGCAGAGCCCGCCCAAGCCCAGGGGCCTCACCCCTCGTCTCCTGCATGCAGCTGTGGATAATAAAAGTAATGACCTTACGGTGTTGTTGGGGGCATTCAATGAGCTGCTGTAGACAATGCAGCACTAAGCATGATCGGTCTGGCACCGAAGTAAGGGCTCATTAAATATTTACCATAATGCCGGTTTTATAATCATAACACAGCAGTTGACTCTGGAGTAAAAGTAGTCTGAAGACACTCTGTGGTGCTATCATTTCTTTACATAATCCGAACAAGCTACTTAACCAGTTTCGCCATCCAAAAAGTGAGGGAAATAATACTTATGCCATAGTGACAATTAAATATGAGTAAAATCCATTAAGGATATACTAAGTGCTCACTGAACAGATGCTATGCTGATAAATGCATACATACACATATAACTTATAATTCGGACACACTGATTTCTAGCATTGTTTATAATATAAAATACACTGAGTAAAGAATAAATTGTAAATGATATTTATAAAAATATTTCCCTTATAGGCAGGGGTGAGTAATAGTAGTTCCATAAACATATCCTTCCATTCATTAACAAATATTTACCTAATTATGTGTTAGGCAAAGAGATATGTTAATAATCAATATAATATATTCATATGTTTAAAGAAGCAGATGGCCTTTAGTGCTTCTGACTAGAAAAGGTAACCAGCCCAAGTTGTGAAGCCTTAGTTCAAACCTCTGCTGTATTACTCCCTACCTCCCCAGTATGACACTAGGCAAGTCATTTGACATTCCTAGGCCTCAGCTTCTTCACATATAAAATGGATCTCTGCCTCAAAGAGGCTGAGAAAACTCAATGAGTTAATAAAGAATCCATCTAATAAATATTAGCTTATGGTTTTGATTATACATGTATGATATATAGTATGGAGACAATTTTTAAATAGGGATATAAGAAAACTGCACATTATAGTGACAAATTAGAAACCACCTACATCTCAATTTTGGAGTGAGCCATTTAAAAGTACTAAAAATTATTTAAAATGTGTATATATTAAAGGCTGGGCGTGGTGGCTCACGCCTGTAATCCCAGCACTCTGGGAGGCCAAGATGGGTGGAGTGCCTGAGCTCATAGGTTTGAGACCAGCCTGAGCAAGTTCAAGACCCCGTTTCCAAAAGAATAGCCAGGCATTGTGGCGGGTGCCTGTAGTCCCAAGCTATTCAGGAGGCTGAGACAAGAGAATTGTTTGAGCCCAAGAATTTTAAGTTGCTGTGAGCTATGATGCCACAGTACTCTACCAAGGGCAACAAAGTGAGACTATCTCCAAAAAAACAAAATAATAATAAAATAAAAGAAAATGTATATATTAAAAACAATATAATTTTTATTGAAAGGATTGAGTGGAAATCAATTATAGCCAAAATTGATCATCTAATGGGTAAAACACCATAAGATTGTACAAACATATTTATTTATACATACAAAATACACAAGTGTGCATCTATCTATCTATCTATCTGTCTATCTATCTATCAATTGTTGAGACGAAGTCTCACTCAGTTGTTCTGGGTGAGTGCTGTGGCATCATTATCACTCACAGCAACCTCAAACTCAAGTGATCCTCTTGCCCACCACAATGCCTGGTTAATTTTTCTATTTTTAGTAGAGTTAGGGAATCCCTCTTGCTCAGGCTGGTTTCAAACTCCTGAGCTCAGACAACCCACCCACCTTGGCCTCCCAGAGTGCTGGATTACAGGTGTGAGCCACTGCGCCCAGCACATGTACCTTTTTGAAACACCTCAGAGATATAGACTAACGGACAACAACATATTAACAATGGCTATTTTGGGTTGACCAGATCTAGGAAGATGTTCACTTTCTTCCTTGTACTTAAGAAGTTATAGATTTAATAAATGCTGAACCTTTTCTTTTTTTCTTTCTTTCTTTCTTTTTTTTTTATAAAGGAAATGTGGGGCCCTAGTGATTTTAATACACAGCCAAAATACAAGACTTAATAAACAGAATATTAATTTATGCCCGCTCTAAGACAAACAACAAATCTTTTGAAAAAGCCCCTTTAAAAGGTGGAAAGCAGGCAGTGCCCACAACTGAATGGGTAGGGCCCCGGCCACATCTACCAAGGCTAGAGGGTTTGAACTCGGCCTGGGCCTGCTAAACAACAACGACAACTGCAACAAAGAAAAGCAAAAGATAGCTGGGCATTGTGGAGGGCGCCTATAGTCCCAGCTACTTGGGAGGCTGAGGCAAGAGAATTGTTTAAGCCCAAGAGTTTGAGGTTGCTGTGAGCTGTGACACCACAGCACTCTACCAAGGGTGACACAGTGAGACTCTCTCTCTCTCTCTCTCTCACACACACACACACACACACACACACAATGGAAACTAGATGAAAGCAGTAGCATGAAGAGGTTCTTCAGAAAAAGAGGTTAAAACAAAATGAAATGACAAGACAAAGTTGAACAAACCAAAAATTATGCCCACATGCACAGTTTTAAGACTTGGATTTTTAATGCCATTTGGTAAGGTCCCCATTACCAAATCTGTTTTTAAGTGCTTGAAAAAAATAGGTGAAGAGAACTTTTAAAACTCAGAGTTTAGGTCAAGAGACAAAAAGCAAAGGTATAAGCATCAATTTTAACAGTACAGTCTTTCGGTGTGCCAGGCCCCAGTCTAACTGCCCACCTTCCCCAAAAGAGTAACAAACACAGAACAGGTACTTTTAGTGAAAAGAGCCAATGCAGTGATTGCTCCACATAGAAACTGGCATCTTCAACTTGGAGATTTTCAGAAGAAAAATAAATCATATGTCTATCGATACTTCTTTTTTCCCTTTTTTTGGGGCGGGGGGGCGGGGGGGTAGTGCAAGGTCTCACTCTATCCCTAGCCTACAGTGAGTGGTGCAATCACAGCTCACTGTAACCTCTAACTCCTGGGCTCAAGTGATCCTCCTGGCTCAGCCTCCTAAGTAGCTGGGACTACAGGTGCACCCCACCACGCCCGGCTAATTTTTTATTTTTTATAGAAATGGTGTCTTGCTATTGCCCAGGCTGGTCTCCTGGCTTCAGGAAATCCTTCCACCTTGGTCTGTCAACGTGTTGGTATTACAGGGTGAGTCACTGCACCTAGATGGTTTGTCAATCCTCTAACCAGAATTTAATACAAATTGTTATTCTGTCATTGCTGGCTACTTTGTGGGATAGGACTGATTATTAAACAGCCAATATCGTATTGAATGGAGTTAAATTGAAATCATTTCCACTTAGATCAGGAACCAGGCAAGGTTGCCCATTGTCTCCATTGCTCTTTAACATTGTAATGGAAGTTTTAGCCATTGCAATTAGGGAAGAAAAGGCC
>CAUYPK010036051.1:0-14729 GCA_963574355.1 Loris lydekkerianus
CAGAATTGAGAACCAAGAGATGAATCCAGACACTTATTGTCATTTGATCTTTGATAAGCCTATCAAAAACTTAAATTAGGGGAAAGACTCCCTATTTAACAAATGGTGCTGGGTGAATTGGCTGGTGACTTGTAGAAGACTGAAACTGGACCCACACATTCACCTCTAACAAAAATTGATTCTCACTGGATAAAAGACTTAAACCTAATACATGAAACCATAAAGAGTCTTGGAAAGAGTACAGGTGAAACACTTGAAGAAATTGGCCTGGGAGAACTTTATGAGGAGGACCCCCACGGCAATTGAAGCAATACCAAAAATACATTACTGGGATCTCATCAAACAAAAGCTTCTGCACTGCCAAGAACACAGTAAGTAAAGAAGTAGACTGCCCTCAGAATGGGAGAGGATATATGCAGGTTATGTTTCCAACAAAGGTCTGATAACCAGAATCCACAGAGAACTCAAACTTATTAATAAAAAAAAGAACAAGTGGCCTTACGGCCGGAGACACCATCTTCTAGTAATTCACCAAAATGACAAACACAAAGGGAAAGAGGAGAGGCACCTGATACTTGTTCTCTAGGCCTTTTAGAAAACATGGAGTTGTTCCTTGGCCACATATATGCGAATCTACAAGAAAGGTGATATTGTAGACTTCAAGGGAATGGGTACTGTTCAAAAAGCAATGCCACACAAATGTTATCATGGCAAAAGTGGAAGAGTCTACAGTGTTACCCAGCATGCTGTTGGCATTGTTGTAAACAAACAAGTTAAGGGCAATATTCTTGCCAAGAGGATTAATGTTCGTATTGAACATATTAAGGAAAATGATCAGAAAAAGAAGGAAGCCAAAGAGAAAGGTACCTGGGTTCAATTGAAGCACCAGCCTGCTCCACCCAGAGAAGCTCACTTTGTGAGAACCAATGTAAAGGAGTCTGAGCTCCTGGAACCTATTCCCTATGAATTCATGGCATAATAAGCATATAACATAGCACACTGGTGTACCAGTGGACCCATGCTTTTAGGTGCAAGAACCTATTTATTCCTCATGAACTCATGGCATAATAGGTGTACAGCATAGCACAAAGGATAACCAATAGACCCCATGTAACAGTGATACAAGGTGCTGGAACCTATTTCCCATGAATTCAAAAGTCAATCAACACTTTGTCACATTCAATGGCAAGGTGCCTCCCCAAGCTACTGGAAACTCTTACCTATAAATTCATGGCATGGTAGATAAAAATAATATCCTACTGCTACTGTAAAAATGTTTCTTCTTCATTCATTAAAAGTGTGATATTTTTTTCCCCCAAAGACATATTAAAGCAAAGTTTAATGTGTCCTAAAAAAAAAAAAAAAAAAAAAGTGATCCCTTTTCACTATGGGCAAGAGACCTGAACAGAAACTTCTCTGAAGAAGACAGGCACATGGTCTACAGATACATGAAAAAATGTTCATCATCTTTAATCATCAGAGAAATACAAATTAAAACCACTTTGAGATACCATCTAATTCCAGTAAGAGTAGCCCACATAATAAAATCCCCAAACTACAGATGTTGGCGTAGATGTGGAGAAAAGGGAACACTTCTCCACTGCTGGTGGGAATGCAAACTAATACCTTTTGGAAAGAAGTTTGGAGAACACTCAGGGATCTGACTGACAGGTCAATCAAAATTGACCTGCCATTGGATCCTGCAATTCCTTTACTAGGAGTATATCCAAAAGACCAAAAATCACTTTGCAAAAAAGATATTTGCATCATATTATTCATTGCATCTCAATTCATAATAGTCAAGTCATGGAAGAAGCCCAAGTGCCCATTGACCTATGAATGGATTAATAAATTGGGGTATATGTATACCATGAAATATTATGCAGCCTTAAAAAAATATGGACCCTTTACCTCTTTTATGTTTACATGGAGGGACCTAGAATATATTCTCCTGAGTAAAGTATCTCACGAATGGAGGAAAAAGTATCCAATGTACTCAGTGTTAATATGAAACCAACTTATATTTACTGACATTTTCTTATGAAAGATAGAACACAACTATAGTCCAGGAGAAAGGAGAGAAATGGAGTGGGAAGGGAGTGGAGGGGAGAAGTTTGATAGAGGGAGAGTAAAAGGCAGACCACACCTATGGAGCATATTGCAAGGGTGCAAGTCAAATCTGTCAAGTGTACAACATAAATGTCTTAACAAAATAATCAAGTAAATTAGGCAAATGCTATGTTTATTGGTTTGATATAACCCTGTCAGATTGTATAAAAAAAAAAATCAACACATTGTACCCCACATATGCATAAAATGTATTCATGATCTATGTGTATATGACTTGATAATAAAAATAAATAAATTAATTAATTAATTAAAAAAAAAAAAAGAGTGGTGAAAGTGGGTATCATTGTCTTGTTCCAGTTCTTAGGGAGAATGCTTTAAACTTTTCCCCACTATTAAGCATGTTGTTGGCTGTAGGTTTGTCATATATAGCTTTTACTGTTTTGAGGTTATGTTCCTTCTATGTCTAGTTTATTGAGGATTTTTATCATGAAGTGTTGCTAAATTTATCAAATACTTTTTCTGTGCTTATTAAGATGGTCATATGGTTTTTGTTTATGTGAATCCTGTTTATTTGAGTGTCATATTTATTGTATATGCTGAATCATGCTTGCATCCCTTGTGTAAAACCCTTTAGGATCATGGCGTTTTATACTTCAATGTGCTGTTGGATTCAGTTTGCTAGAATTTTGTGAGGATTTTTGAGTTTATGTCTATTAGGTATTTTTCTCTGTAGTTTTCTTTTTTTGTGGCATCCTTGTCTGGTTTTAATATCAGGGTGATACTAGCCTCATAGATTAGTCAGGAAGAATCCCCCTCCTCCTTGATACTTAGTTCTTTGTATGTGGCATTTAGCTGTGAATCCATCTAGTTATGGGCTTTATGGAGGAGAGATTTTTTTATTACTGATTATATCTCATTGCTCATTATTGATCTGTGCAGGAATTCTATTTTTTTCCTGGTTCAGTCTCATGAGGTTGTATGCTTCATGAGGAAATCATCCATTTCTTCTAAGTTTTTAGTATGCAAGTATTATTTGTTCATAATAGTCTCTGATAATCTTTTTAATTTCTGTAGCATAAATTGTAATGTCTCCTTTTTTCATTAGTGATTGTATTATTTTGGGTCTTCTTTTCTTGGTTAGTCTAGCTAATGGTTTGTGAATTTTGTTCATCTTTTCAAACAACCAACTTTTAGTTTCATTGATCTCTTCTGTATTGTTCTTTTGCTCTTTGTTATTTTTTTCCCCCTAACTTTGGGTTTGGATTTTACTTGTTTTTCTAGTTCTTTGAGATGCATTGTTATCTTGGCAACTTGTTGATAAATTTCTACTTTTTTGATGTTGGTATTTAATGCTATAAACTTCCCTTTCACCATTGATTTTTATGTATCCCTCAAGTTTTGGTATGTTGTATTTTCATTTTCATTACTTCCTAAAAAAATTTTTTTTACATTCTTATTTCTTCATTGACCTAGCGATCATTCAGGAGCATGTTGTTTAATTTACACGCGCGTGCACACACACACACACACACACATTCTGAAGCTGTTTTTATTATAGTTTCAGGTTAATTTGAAGGTATAAAGAATTAGGTTACAATGTTTGCATTTGTTAGGTAGAGTTCCTCTTACATTTATGTTCTGCCCTCAAGAAGTGTGCCATATACCCTAATGTTGTGTCCATTAAATGGGAGCCCACCCATCCCCTTCCTGCCTCCCCTCCCCTCACTCCCTCATTGCCTTGCCAGTCACCTTGAATTGATTTTTCTCTTATGTGTATTAGATCGTCTACTGGTGAAGCTCTTCTTAATACTGCTTTCTAATTTTATTTCACTGTGGCTCTGAGAATGTATTTGATATAATTTCAATATTTAAAGATTTGTTCAGGCCAGATGTGGTGACTCACACCTGTAATCCTAGCACACTGGGAGGCCCAGGCAGGTCAATTGTTTGTCTCAGGAGTTCAAGACCAGCCTGAGTAAGAGTAGAGTCGAGTCTCCATCTCTACTAAAAAAAAAAAAAAAATAGAAAAATTAGGGAGGTGTTGTGGTGATTGTCTATACCTGTAGTCCCAGCTGTTTAGGAGGCTGAGGCAAGGGGATCATTTGAGCCCAAGAGTTTGAGGTTGCTGTGAGCTGGGATGACACCATAGCACTCTAGCCAGGGGATAGAATGAAACTCTTTCTCAAAAAAAAAAAAAAAAAAATGTGGTGGCACCCATAGCTCAGAGGGTAGGGCGCTGGCCACATGCACCAGGGCTGGCAGGTTCGAACCCAACCCTGGCCTGCTAAAAACAAAAAAATAGCCAGGTGTTGTTGTGGGCACCTGTAGTCCCAACTACTTGGGAGGCTGAGGTAAGAGAATTGCTTAAGCCACTTCTCAAACTACAGCCCGCGGGCCACATGCGGCCTGCTGAGGACATTTATCCGGTCCGGTCCTGCTTAGTAGCTGACTTGTCCTGGGCTGTGATGCGCATGTGTGGAATGTGCGCCAACTCTCCAACTCCGTTCCTTTCCTGTCTCTCTCCGCAGGGTGTTATTGCCGTCCTGCTTAGCAACCCACTGTCTGGGCCGCAGTGAGCTGTGTGGAATATGCCCCACACTCTCCAATTCCCCTCCTACTGTGCGACTCTGCTCCTTATGTCTCTCCCCGCCACTCCTTTTGTCTCTCGACTCCTCATCTCAGTCGCTGGTGTAATCAGAGGAGTCACCAGGTTGCCTGTGCAGAGCCTACTGCTGCCTAAGGACCAAGGTAAGAACAAATTAGGATTTTTTTTTTTTTATGAAGTTTGGTGGTCTTTTTTTTTTTTTTTTTTTTTGCAGTTAGTAGGGCCTTTTTTTTTTACAGTTAAGGGGGACCTTTTTTTTCTGAAGTTAGGAGGTCTTTTTTTTTTTTTTGCAGATAGGGGGCACCTTTTTTGAAGTTAGAAGAGCCTTTTTTTTGAAGTTAGGAAAGCCTTTTTTTTTAAAGTTGGTTAGTTGGTTGGGGGTAGTTTCTAGGGGGGTTGCATCACAGTGATAACGCAAATAGTCAGCACTCAGTGCTAATGCAAATGGTCAGAGCTCAGAGGTAATGCAAATAGTCAGTGCTCAGTGATTATGATAATTGTAAGTGCTCAGTGTTAATGCAAATTGTTAGCACTCAGGATTAATGCAAATTGTTAGCAGTGTTATCGTAAATGGTCAGTGGTCAGTGTTAATGCAAATGGTCAGTGCTCAGTGTTATCGCATGGGGGCCCCAAACTGGTAATCTACCTAGGGCCCCATGGGAACTTAATCTGGCTCTGCAGACAGCTGAGGAGTAGGAAACCCAATTTAATTGCCAGTAAGTGCATTTATATTCTGATTGCTATTCAGTTGTGTATGATGTTGTATGTTGTGTGCTGTGTAAGCTCTGGTTCACACTGTTGTGATCTCTGAGTAGTGCGAGTTCAGCCATATCCTTGTATGGCTGAACTCACATTAGATTTGGAAGAAAAAAGGCATACATGCCTTCTTTTTTCCTGCAGTGGAATCTGATCACATGGGTCTTCTCATCCATGCAATCAGATTCCTGTGCGAGTTCACAGATCGCAGTGCGGTTTGCACAGGGTAGTGTGAACTGGAAAGGTGGTGGAGGAACTGACTCTCTAATCATGCCTGTTCCCACACCACACCAGTGTGAGCCTGAGGTAAAAGCAGAGTTCCACCATACGGGCACTGGCGAGGCTGAAATGATGTGAACTGGCAAGGCTGCATTGATGGACACTGATCAGACTGCATTGATGGACACTGATCAGACTGCATTGATGGACAGTGCAGTCTATTCGTCTCTGTGTGGGCAAAGTTATTGCTGGCATATTGTTTTTGGAAATATATATATGCAATTTGGAATCCCTAGGAAACAATGATATCAAGAAAGAGAAAAACTGACTCGGAGTGTAGGATATTCAAAGAACAGTGGACTTATGATTACTTTTTCATGCAGTACAAGGAAAAATCTGTGTGTTTGATATGCCAGAATATAGTGTCTGTGTTCAAAGAATACAATTTGCATCGACACTATCAAACTCAACAAAAGATAAATATGATTGTTTGGTTGGAGAAGTGAGAAAAGATAAAATATTAAAACTGAAATATACATTGAAAACTCAGCAAAATACTTTTGTGAAGCAGAAACAACTAAATACTTCATCATTGCGAGCAAGTTTTCAAGTTGCCAAGCTGATAGCATACACTGGCAGACCATTTATGGAGGGAGAATTTGTTAAAGAATGCCTTCTTTCTGTTGCCAAAGAGATGTGTCCAGAGAAGGCAGATTTATTTAGTACAGTCAGTCTTTCAGTACCCTCAATTACATGAAGAATTGAAGAAATGGGAGACAATTTGCATCAGCATTTGCAAAATTCCGCAGAAAACCTTTCCTATTTTTCCTTGGCACTTAACAAAAGTAATGATGTTCATGATTCTGCACAACTTCTAATTTTTATTCGTGGTATAAATGACTATTTCAAAATCACAGAAGAGCTTGCTGCACTGCAAAGCATCAAAGGAACAACTACAGAAGAGGATATTTATGAAAATGTTTGCCAAACTGTGAATAGTTTGGAGCTAGACTGGGAAAAACTAGCCAGTATGACAACTGATGGTGCTCTAAGAAAGGAGTAATTGCTCGCATTAACCAAGAGATGGACAAACATAACCATTCTCATCCAATAGCCATATACTGCCTCATCCACCAAGCGCTGTGTAGTAAATCACTTAAGTGGGACTCTTATGAAAACTGTGGTATCTTATGTTAACGTCATTAGGGGTAATACACTAAACCACACACAATTTCAGGAATTTCTGTCTGAGCTAAATGTTGACTGTGAAGATGTTCCGGACCACACAGGAGTCCATTGGCTGAGTCAAGAGAGAATTTTGAAACATTTCTATGACCTACTTCCACAGATCACAGCTTTTCTGCTTTCAAAAAACAAGTACCAGAGCTCAATGATGCAGAATGGAAATGGCACCTTGCCTTTCTGGTAAATGTAACAGAGCTACTGGACTATTTCAATGTGCAACTTCAAGGAAAGGGGCAGCTCATCTGTGATATGCAATCACATGTGAAAGCACTTGAAGTAAAATTAGGCCTCCTCATCAATCAAGTGAAGGAGGAAAATTTCTGCCATCTCCCCACAACTCAAAATCTGTTAGCAGAAAATCCATTGGTTGCATTCCCAAATAAAACATGTGTGGATTCACTAGAAAAGTTGCAAAAGGAGTTCCAATTTAGATTTAAAGAGCTTCATCTCCATGAACAGGACATACAACTTTTCCGTAACCCATTTCCTATTGACATTGAAAACGTGGATACGATTTACCAAATGGAACTGGCTGAACTGCAGAATTGTGTCTCTCTGAAAGATGCATTCAAGTCAAGCAGCCTTGCTAATTTCTATGCATCTCTCACCTCTGAGACATATTTTAATCTCAGAAACCATGCACTCAAAATGGCAACCATATTTGGTAGCACTTATGTCTGTGAAAAGACTTTTTCCAGAATGAAACATCTGAAATCTCCAAGCAGATCTAGACAAACTGATGCACAATTGCATCACTTGTTATGACTAGCAGTGACAAATATGGAAGCGAACATTGACCATCTTATTAGCCAAAAGCAGGCCCATAGTTCCCATTGAAATACTGGTAAGGTTGTTGATTTAACTTTACGTGTTCTTCATTTTAAATATTGTATTTGTTCCCATTTTGTTTTTTTACTTCAAAATAAGATATGTGCAGTGTGCATAGGAATTTGTTCATAGCTTTTTTAAAAAACTATAGTCCGGCCCTCCAACCGTCTGAGGGACAGTGAACTGGCCCCCTGTTTAAAAAAGTTTGAGGACCCCTGATCTAGACTATAAAAGTTTTTTTTTTTTTTTTTTTTTTGAGACAGAGTTTTACTATGTCACCCTTGGTAGAGTGCAGTGGCATCACAGCTCACAGCAACCTCAAACTCTTGGGCTTAAGCAATTCTCTTGCCTTAGCCTCCTAAGTAGCTGGGACTACAGGCGCCCACCACAATGCCTAGCTACTTTTTGGTTGCATTTGTCATTGTTGTTTAGCAGGCAGGGGCTGGGCTCAAACCCGCCAGCCTAGACTATAAAAAGTTTAATATTATGACCCATAGAATGGAACCATCAATATCTAAGCCTCACTACTTAATTATGTAAAACAACCTTGCTGGTTTCTAATGCTCAATATAGAAATACCTAAATTTTCATTGTTAGGGAGAGACAATTTAGACTGATTTTGTCTTTCTGGTCTATCTTTGGCTGAATGGCTGTTAATAGCAATCACTGATTCTGATAGATTACTTTTGCCATGAAATGTCATGGACAAGGCTGGGTGCAGGGGCTTACACCTGTAATCTAGCACACAGGGAGGCTGAAGCAGGAGGATCATTTGAAGTTAAGAGTCCAAGACCAGTTTGAGCAAAGCAAGACTGTTTCCACTAAAACTAGAAAAATTAGCTGGGCAGCTAGGCGCCCATAGCCCAGTGGTTATGTCACCAGCCACATGCACCAAAGGTGGTGGGTTTGACCTCGGCCCAGGCTTGCTAAACAATGACAACTGTAACAAAAAAATAACCAGACGTTGTATGGGCGCCTGTAGTCCCAGCTACTTGGGAGGCTGAGGCAAGAGAATCGCTTAAGCCCAAGAGGTGGTGCTTGCTGTGAGCTGTGACACCATAGCACCCTACAGAGGGCAACATAGACTCTGTCTCAAAAAAAAAAAAAAGAAAGAAAGAGAAAAATTAGCTGGGCATTTGGCAAGCACCTATAGTCCTGTGACTTGGGAGGCTAAGGCAGGAAGATCACCTAAATCCAGATCACCTAAACCCAGGAGTTTTGAGGTTGCTGTGAGCTAGGGTGACGCCACAGCACTCTAGCCCGGGCAACAGAGTGAGGCTCTGTCTCAAAAAAAAAAAAGTTGTGAACAAGAGCTTTTACTTGCGTATGTATTTTTACTTGCACACATTCTTTTATTTGACTCACAGAATGGTTGTGGGATTACATAAAATAGGTGTCCTGGGAGCATTGTTTTCTTCTTGAAATTCTTTTTTCCATCCTGGAATAAAACCTTTGGTTAGTTCCAGGTGCTGCCGTGGCCTAAGGTTTATCTCAGGTAAAAGGTGCTCTTTTTCTAACACTTATTTGTTTTATAAGATCAATATTCTTATTAAAATGATATTAAGCACTAAAAAGCTTTGTTATTTAGTATATTTATGCATGTTAAAGAATAACATTTCAAAAAAATCAAAATCATCACAAAGATTACTTTTGAAAATGAGAATGATGGTAGTGACAAAAATCCAAGTATTAGTTGGCGCATGTGGCTCAAAGGAATAGGGCACCGGCCCCATATGCCGGAGGTGGCGGGTTCAAACCCAGCCCCTGCCAAAAACTGCAAATAAAAAAAAAAGCCCAAGTATTGAAGGAGATGGAGGCTTTTCCATGTCTTAGTTTAACAAAGGTGTTTATACATATGGCTCCCTTTTCATTCTGTATATCATTTTTGTATGAAAACTATTTTAATAGTAATATTGTTTTAAAAGGAAATACTAAAAACTTGAAGAGGTTATAACAGCACATTTAAGTGATCTAACTGATGTTCTTAGACTATATTAAAGTCTTAACCTACAGACCTTCAAATAATGAATTGTATTTTCAAGAAAGCTCCCTGAACTCTTTGCCACCCAAGTGTTTGTGGAAGAAAGTCTGGAGCTGCTCCCAGGCATCCACCTGGGCCATGGCATGAGCCCTGGGCTCCCCTCCCCAAATGACAGGACTGCCTACCAAAGTATGCAGGGAAGCCCGGCATAAGGGGAAGTAAGGAGGCTCAATGTAGTGCCCTGCCCCTGGGTAACAGACGATCTGGGGCTTTTTCTTCCCATGGGCCTGTAAGCGTTTGGAGGCCTCATAAGCATAGAACTCACTCTTCCAGTTGTGGTCATCCTGACCTACAAGGAACAGGAAGGTGCTCTCAGCCCTTTCCACAGGAATGAAGCTCTTCTGGTCAGGTCCTCCAAGAGGGCTGTTCAGGACATCCACAATGTCTGCAAAGCCATCTTTTGTCACCTTGATTTGATTTTTGTTGATGCCAATAGGGGGCAGGGTCTCACCCTTGTAGTGTAAGGTTCCCCCAACATTGGCCACAGAGCCATTGATTATGACAGCAGCCGTGATGCCCTTCAGAAAAGAGGCCATGGAAAGGCATAGGTCACCCCCTTTGGAAATTCCAAGCAGCCCGACTCCTGGACCCTTTACCTGCAAAAGGGACAGGGACACAAGAAGAAGAATGAAACAACAGGGAATATGATGAATGGTATCACCCTTGGAAGTCAGACGACCCTGAGCTTGAATGTGGCTTCTACCATCTACCCAGTTTGCAGGCTTGGGAAATTTACTTACCCTTCCCCTCCATGTCTTCTTTTCCACAATTTCTCCATCACTGTTTAGTGACAACCATATGTCTAATCTGTCAATTATTTTGGCTGCTCATTTCCTTGACTTTGTATTTCCAAGGTCTTTTTCTCTGTCCCACCCAAGCCACCCAGTCCCATTATCATAACTAAAATGAGTCATCAATAAGTATATCATGTCCAAAATCTCATCTTTAAGCATTCCACTCTCAGATCACCATCTTTAATACTTTCAGTTTAGCCATTCTGATAACCCATGTCCACTTCTTTGCAACCCTGGCTACCATTTTTTCACTATCAATATCTCTCTCCTGTTTTCATTTCCCATCTTCTCCAGCTTAAATTTCATGCTTCATTCGTTATTACTCCATTGCAAACTTGGATCATACAGACCTGGAAAAATGCTAACTCTGGTTAAATCTACCTATTCACTTCATCCAGGCCTGCATTTGTGCAAATGAACAGTGGTGGAGGAAAAAAATATATACATTTATGCTAAAAGACCTCACTTTCATTTCATGACCACAAATTTCAAATGAGCATCCCCAGTGTCCATCAGTCCTGCTACACTTTACTGGTATAATTGCTTTTCACTTCTGTAAAAGACTATTTCACTCCTTCTCCTATCTCCTCTACACCCTGTAACCGCCACATTCCCCTCACTTTTTTTTTTTTTCTTTGCCAAGATAGAGTCTCACTCAGTTGCCCTGGGGTTGAGTACTGAGGCATCATAGCTCATAGCAACCTCAAACTCTCAGGTTGAAACGATTCTCTTATTTCAGCCTCCCAAGTAGCTGGGACTACAGATGCCTGCCACAACTCACAGCTAGTTTTTCTATTTGTAGAGACAGGGTCTTGCTTTGCTCAGGCTGGTCTCGAACTCCTGAGCTAAGGCAATCTACCTGTCTTGGCCTCCCAGAGTGTGAGCCACCATGCTCAGCCTTCCCCACTCACTTTTAGCTCTTCGTACTTTTTTTGGCCCCACTCTGTCACCCAGGCTGTAGTACAGTGTGTGATCATCAGCTCTTCATACTTTATTAAAATGATAACAGATACTATTTTCTCACTGCCAAATCTAATAATTTTCACATGAACTTTTCTGCCCTCTGTCCTGTGTCCAAGGAAGCACCTGACATAAATTTGTTCAATACAGTTGCTGTCTCAATACAGTTGCCTTATATAAGTTATTTGAAACCCAGTTGTACCCCCAACATCTTTGGCCTACTGAAGACTTCCCCTACGTGTGGCAGTTCATGATATAACCCACTTGTGCCTCTTCCCACGAACCCAAAACCCAACATACCTCTGTATGAAGGGGAAATGGGGGTTACAGAGTTGTTGAGCTATGATGCCTCAACACTCAACTGAGGCATCTGAGTGAGACTTTGTCTCAGAAAAAAAAAAAAAGTGAGGGGGAAGTGGAAGTTACAGGGTCTAGAGGAGACAGGATAAGGTAAGTAGTCTTTCACAGACGTGAAAAGCAAATATGCCAGTGAAGTGCGGAGGGATTAATGGACACTGGGGATGCTCATTGCTGCTGACCACATTAAAACCTAATGACCAACACCAGAGTCATGGAAATAAATTCCCTATTTTCTGCATCATTTCTAAAAACTGGCCAATTCACAATCCCCTATGGAAAAATCTGCCTGAGTAACACCCTCAGCCCCAATAAAGCACTTAGCCCACAGATTCATTCTCTCTCTCTCTCTCTCTCCCCCCCCCTTCCCACTCCTTAGTTGAATGCGCATGTCCCAGATTGTTCCCTCTTTCTGGGACCCCTGTAAGTTATACCATCCTTTTTCTCTGGATCTGTGTAATAAACTGCTTCTGTTATTTCATGTTTTTTGTTTTACTGCCTATTCTGTCTCACCTAACCCACACAGCTAACTTCTTTCTAGGTCAGGGCTATCTTATAGAGTGGCTATCTTGGTAGGAACAAACTGGACCTGAGCCTGGTAAGAGTCACAGGGCATTAAACAAATACAAACAAGTTTCCTCTGAAAAGGACATCCGGTCAAATGTCAGACACTTAGGCATTAGGCCATCTACCAGGATAAAAATCATCCCATGAAAGGCATAGTGTAAACATCCACATCCAAATCTCCTGGAGCCTCATCAGAGCAAGGCTAGAGTTTACTGTCATTCTCCTAACAAAGACCTAAAGATACAATGAGAAAAAAAATCGGGGAGGAGACAAGATGGCAGACTGAAGCCAGCTTTCCACAGATGCTCCCGTCCAGAAGGAGAGTTAAGGGACAAAAATTTAGTAAGTAACCCGGAGGATTCGAGCTGTACCAAGAGAGAAGGTTGAAGAACGTACATCAACACCGCTGAGGCGAGCTGAGACCACAAGGACGCAAACAAAAGGTACAAAATCCATCACCAAGTGGACGGGAGTCCCCACTCCCCCACGAGTCCGGCTTAAGAGTCCTACAAACAAAAGGGCAGAAATCAAAATCCCTCCCACTTCATTTCACAAGAGCAACCTTCTAAAAACTACCTCCCCTACTAGGGTGCCATGGTGCTCCCCTGCCAGAGGCATAAAACTGTATAAAACTTTGAATATCTTTCCCAGTAGTCCAACACTCCCCTCCACTCACATGGAGGTCTGGAGGTCTATCCCCCAGGAGTTCGGATCCCTGGGTGATTTATCAAGGGGAGGGGTGTGGACAGAGCCCGAGTTGCGACTGACCAGTGCTGACTCTGAGGCACGAGAGTGAGGAACACGCAGCCAAGGGGAAGTCACACCACAGCGGCACTTCCCTGTGACGGGGTGCACCAGCCCTCTTTGACCAGCCATACGGCTAGGCCTAAAACTGAGTGAAACTCTAACTTCCCCGTTTGAAGCGCTCCCTCCCCACCCTCACTCAGGGGCCTGGGGACCTGTCCCTGGAGGAGGTCAGATCCTTGGGCAATTCCTCCAGGGGAACGGACAGTCCCTGAGCTGCAGCTCGACAGTGCTGGCACAGAGGCACGCGAGCGAGGAGGAGCCACAACTCGGTGGCACTTCCCTGCAGCGCGGGCTACATAAAACCGAGTGAGTGCTTCCAGCGCTGAGCCCCCAACGCTCCCTCCCACTCCCGCTTGGGAATCTGGGGGCCTGGCCCCAGAAGTCCGGATTGTTGGGGGACCTCTTGTGGGGAGCTCAGTGCATGAACTGCACTGTCTCTGGGGCATGGAAGCGAGGAGCCAATGGTTGGCTCCAGAGTGACGGTTAACAGAGAAGCAGAGCTACAGGTCCCAGAGAAGCAGAGCAGCGGCTGCTTTCTGACAGCAGAGCAGCAGTGCTGGGCTAAGAGGAATCTCCTTCGCCCCCACCCTCAGATCTGGAGGCCTGTCCCACAGTACTCCGGATATCTGGCTGATCTCTCGAGGGGTGTAGACGGAGTATAAACTGCGACTGGTCAGTGAAGGGTGGATAGCCGGGTTTTTGTTTTTGTTTTTGTTTTTTTTAACAGCAAAACGGCTCACTTCTAAATATTCTAAAGCCACACCCCCTATCTCCCTGGGCAACCAGAGGAGGCCACCCGTGAGTAAAGGATTTGCTTTTGCTTTGTTTTGTGACACTGCTCACAAACCCAGAAAGCATCCGAATACTTACCTCCAGCAGCAAAGACATTTGAACTCAGAACAGCCTGTCTTCTGCAGGTGATTTTAGCAGAAACAGAGACAGAATTCCACAAAATTGTCCTGTCCTGTTCTGTTCTGTTCTGTTCGCAACATCAATCAGCAGCAGGGCTAAATCTGAGTGAACATCCCCCCACACACATTCATCAAGCACCCAAGAATGTCTAGCTGCCTGCTAGATAGCGGCAGACAGCAGAGGCCTGGTGGATTTCCTTGCGATTCAAGCAGGTGCAAGCCCCTGGAGTATCTGTTCATTATAGGCAACTGGGTCAGCCATCTGCAGAGATACCAGTGACTGGGTCCGACAGAGTGGCAAAGAGAGGAAAAGACTAATCTATTTGCTAGATGGCTTCTCCTGACTCCACGCAGCACTGGAGTAAGTCATAGCAGAGTTGTCATCAGCCCCCTGAGATCCAGTCCCCAGAGACCTCTTGAACTCTCCCACCCAAGACAGGTGCCAATTGAGACAATTGATTTAGACATTCTGAACTGAACCAACAGACTGAGGACTTTTCAGGCGGTGCCCTGGGGGTGCAGTTATAGGAAGGTTTGATTTTCCTTTTCTAATTGGTGCCAGAGGGGGG
>CAUYPK010036053.1:0-14998 GCA_963574355.1 Loris lydekkerianus
CTGGGGTCCGATATCCCTCTGAAAGGAGTGTGCCAGAATCTTTGGTGATATTTGGGAAATTTTCATTTACAATTTTCTCTAGTATGGCTTCCATTCCCCTGGGGCATTCTTCTTCCCCTTCTGGGATTCCTATAACTTGTATGTTGGAACGCTTCATAAAGTCCCATAATTCTGTCAGTGAACGTTTTGCTTTCTCTTTCTTCTTTTCTGCTTCTTTAACTATCTGAGTTATCTTAAGAACTTTGTCCTCTACCTCCAAAATTCTTTCTTCTGCGTGGTCTAATCTATTGCTGATACTTTCTGTTGCATCTTTTAGTTCCCTAATTGACTGTTTTAGTTCCTTCAGCTCTGCTATGTCCTTTCTATATTCTTCATATCGTTCATCTCTTATTTGATTCTGTTTTTGGATTTCCTTTTGGTTATTTTCCACTTTATCAGCAGTTTCCTTCATTGTTTCCGTCATTTCCTTCTTTGTTTCATCATGTATATTCTAAATTCCCTTTCTGTCATTTGTAACATTTCTTTATAGGTGGAATCCTCTGCAGTAGGTACCTCATGCTCCCTTGGAGTGGTTGCTCTGGACTGGTTCTTCATGTTGCCAGTAGTTTTCTGCTGATTATTCCTCATGAGGGATTTCTTTTATCTGTTTCCTTGCCCTAATTTTCCTTTCACTTCCTCTTGGTCTTTAAGTTGACATTCCTTTCGACCAGGGTTTCGATGAGTCCTTTTGGCACAGGACCAGAAGGATGAGAAGGTTGAAGAGCTATGAGAAAGGGAAAAAGAAAGGAAAAAAAAAGGAAAAAGGAAAAAAGAGAAAGGAGAGGGGGTGAGTAAAAGGGAATATTGACAAAAAGAAGAGAGGGACAGAAAGAGGGAGACAGAGCAATATGGGTGTAAAGTAGGGTACTTTGACCCAATCTTTAAAAACCCACCACCTCTGGGGGTGCTAGGTTTGGTGGTTCCATTGAGGTCAGCAGCTGTTTGCTAGCCTGTTTCGACATATTACTCCACCTCCATCAACTAGAGAGGAAAGACAAAAATGCTATAAATCAAAACAAAAGAAGGAAACAGAAAACTGTACGGGATATAATTGGGGGAAAAACCAAATAATAGGAGTAGAAACACTAGCAAAAATGATGTTGTAATTGTTGAAAAAGGCAACAATGTGAAATTATATTTGAACTAGAAAAATGAAGAAAGGAAAAAAAAAAAAAAGAAAAATCCATAGGGAAAATTTTGAAATTAAAAAACAAACACCACCAAAACAATAACATAAAAAAAACAAAAACAAAAAAAACAAAAAAACCAATGAAAGCAGTATCTATCTCTTGGTGAATATTGTCTGGGCAACAGGTGATCTTCTGGGGTACAAGATGTTAATCACCATGCTGATATGTAGGAGATGGAGACTGGAGGCCTGTGCTGATTTCTCAAACCCTGCAGAGTGCAGAGCCTACAGTGGAGACCCTAAGTCTCTCTTCAGCCCACGTAAAAGGCACTTTAAAGTGCTTAACTTGGCTAAGCAGAAGCTTTCCCAGGAAAGTGCTTATCACTGGGATCACTCCTGAAGTGGCTATTCACTTATCCAGTGTGCCAAAACCAATCTTGCTTATGCCCCTGAGGGCTAAGTCTGCAAAGCGTCTCAGTCCCTGCCTTTAGGCTGCTTAATTACTAGATTACTAGCTCCCACCAGATCCTTGCTGTGCGAATCTGCGGGTGGAACTTGCCAGGGTACTTCTCCCACAATGGCTCCAAGCAGCCCACAGCTGAACACTATTTGGTAGGCTCAGTCTGGGGCCCTAGACAACGCTTAAAGTCCACCGTACTCTTGCCCAAGCTCTCCATAGGTAGTTCAACTGAGTCCCAAGTTCCAAAAAATCAAAGCAGCTCACCGGTAAGGCCTTTCCAGTTTGCAATCTCATTGCTGCTGTACTTATAGCTGTCAGCGGGGTTAGACCGAACAAACACATGCAACCACTTGCCAGTTTTCCACTGCTTTTGTCCTCCTCCCGGGGTCCAGAAGTGTCTTGCTGACTCCCTGTGTCCTCAAAGGGATGTTTATGGGCATGTCCCACCACCCAGAGATGCCTGGTGTCTTGTCTCCCCAGACTCACTGTGCCCAGTTGCAAGGAAGCTGTTACTTTGCTGCCATGTTGCTCCTCCCCTTTCTTTTTTCTTTTTTTTCTTTTTTTTTTTTGAGACAGAGTCTCACTTTGTTGCCCCTGGTAGTGTGATTTGGCATTATTGCTCCCAGGAACCTGAAACTCTTGTGCTCATGTGATCCTCTTGCCTCCACCTCCTAAGTTGCTGGGACCACAGGTGCCCACCACAAGGCCCAGCTATTTTTTTTTTTTTCAGAGATAGGGTCTTGCTCTAGCTCAGGGTGGTCTGAACTCATGAGTTCAAGTGATTCACCTACCTCAACCTTCCAGAGTGCTAGGATTACAGGCGTGAGCCACTGGGATGGCCATATATTTAGTTTTTGCAAATATTCCTTGGAAAAATGCTCACTGGACATCAGCTCATTTGGCTTTTGCTTTAGAAGTATATTTAAAGTATCCATTTCTCTGGGAAATAAGTTGAGTTATTTGACCCAAGGAACCACAAAGTTCTTCCCAGTTAGTATTTTAGAAGAATTAACTCATTAAAAATTTCTCTCCTAACATCTGCCTTCTCCTCCCTTGATAAATTGCCCAAATTATTTAATTTCTCATTATTGATACTATGATGCAGTAGAATGAACCAACTTGGTGGCAAGGACGTACTTGATTCTGGGTTTGTTAGAAGTATTGATTTAAATGAAATATCTGATTGAGATGAGATAGGGAAAGTTACACACAGAAGACTTATTTGTATGAAGTGAGAACAGTACCTAATTTGACTTTTAAAAGCCAAATAATATATTTAAAAGAACTTGGAAACTTTGTGTTTTATAGTGTAAGTTGTTTGATTTTCCTTTCTTAATGGCCATGTGGTTTCTTAAAACTCCTATAGTCATTTGCAGGTCCAAAACTGAGGCATACCAGAATTGATGTGATATATTCTGGCATATTTTCTGGAGTTCAGATTGATAACCTTAGCTTTGTTAGACTGCATTACAGAAATGTGTTCCCAGGGTGCCGGCCACATATACTGGGGCTGGCGAGTTTGGACCTGGCCCAGGCCTGCTAAAAACAATGACAACTACAAAAACAACAAAAAAATAGCTAGGCGTTTTGGCCGGTGCCTATCATCCAGCTACTTGGGAGGCTAAGGCAAGTGTTCCCTTAAGCCCAAGAGTTTGAGGTTGCTGTGAGCTATGATGCCATGGCACTGCACTCTACTGAGGGCAACGTAGTGAGACTCCATCTCAAAAAGAAAAGAAAAAAAATGGGTACTGTTGACTCTCCTTCTGTGGTTCTATTAATGCATCTAAACATCTAGAATCTGAAGCCTGTTGTAGAGTCAAATCTTAACTTTTAGCTCTTTCAGTGTAGGAAAGGATAGGATCTTTTAGGAGAGAGGAAAGAAAGATGAGGCAGTGAGTATAAGAATAGGGGCAAAGAGCCCAAATTTTCTAGGGTGGGGCTTGGAGGAATGGTTTGTGATTTTGCAAAATTCATTTGTGACAGCTTTTGAAAATTTCAGCCTGGAATTCTGGAAAACTTCTTAAGGAATTATTGTATCATTATTATATTGCTTTGCTGATTATGATAACAAAATTCTGGCTAAAATTATTCCATTATGGAAATATATGAGATGGGGCTTAGAGATACTTTGTTGCATTTTGATGCTATACCAGTTGTTATTTATGAGGAGTCATCTTTTCTCCTTAATACCTTTTGTTGTGTGTGAATCTGTGTCTATGAAAGATAAAACATCGAGGTTTTTCTGAGATACAAGACCTTCAGTTTTAACATTGGAATAGTCCAGGGCAAACTGGATCTCTTACATTTAGTGGCTGCAAAGATTAATACAGATAAGAAGGATTTTACTGATTAAAATGATAAGAAGGATTTTACTGAAAGCTTCTTTATGAAAAGAAATTGTCTTGCTTATTAAAATAAGACTCAGCTTGTTTATTAGTGTTAGACTATGAAAATGCATAGGTTTGTCTGTCAGGATTTAAAATATGGTTGTGAAAATTTCATGTATCAATCTTGAAGTGTAGGGTACTTTATTTTTACTATTTGAGTGCTGGTCATTTGCTAGCACTATGGTAGGTGACTTTATTATAAAATCAAGTTTTCTTCAGCAATCTGAGGCAAAACATTCCAATTAAGGAAACTAAACTCAAGGAATATAAATGATTTGTGAAGGTCACATAGCTGATATATAGCCAAGGTAGATTAGGGTCTTAGGATTCCTGATTCTCAATTTCTAGTAGTTTTTCATCGGAGTTAATAATAGAAATATAAACCAGATACTAATAAATATGGTAAGATATAGAAAGGAAGGTCATCCCCAGACCACTAGTGATGGTTAAATTTAACTTTTTTTAGAGGGCCTAGTTTTGAAAATTCCAATAAAAAGATAGGAACCATCATTTTAGAAAGAGGTAGGCATACCAATTTTTGCATATAATTTCAGTGGCATTATAGATTAGATAATGAGCTTCTGTATTAAAAGGAGAAAGTTATTCTGTTATCAGATTATCTAGAATTATGCTGTTTATCTGAACTATGTTTTCATAAGCAGTGTATAGGAATAAAGAAGGTAAAATAACTGGATTTAGTGTAGGTTTTTTTTTAATTTTTTTGTTTGTTTTGCTTGTCTCATGTTATTATATTCTCAGACAATCTAATTTACTGTTACACAGTGATAGCAAGCATTATCTCATGTGTAACTTTTAATACAATCCATATTCTTCAGGTAAAAAGAACATATTCTCATGGTACTTACAGAGCTGGCCCAATGCGACAAATAAGCTTGGTGGGAGCAGTTGATGAAGAAGTGGGAGATTACTTCCCTGAGTTCCTCGACATGTTGGAAAATTCACCATTTTTAAAAGTAAGAGAACAGTATCAGCAATCTAAATTGTGGGTGTTGCTTTCATGCTATAGGCAATACAAATAAATGGCCATTTCAAAATTAGAAAAATGTTGGTTTTTATAAGAATTGGAGATAAGGAAGGGAAGAGATGGGAAACTGAAGTGATTAATTTCTTATGTGGTGTGTACAGTGACTATAAAGTCCTAATTATAATGGCAAAGCTTATGGACTGAAACATTAATACCTGATATTTCCACTTTGGGAAATTAGGTGCTATCTATTATCACCTCCTTGTAAACTGGGTACCAAAGGATTTAGTAAGTATAGGATGTTTACTAAATCAAAATGTTTTAAGGCAAAGGAATGGCAATTTGGTATTGTGGAAAACTGGTCTGCAAAATTTAATGTTCACATTTTAGTTTTGGCTAAGCCTAGCTCAGATGGGCAAGCTGTTTAAACTTTCTGGGTTTCAGTTTCATCATCCATAACATAAGAGAGACAAAGAGGAAGAGGAAGAAAAAAGAGAAAACAGAAAAGAAAAGAGAGGCAAAATGAAGGAGATGAAAGAAAAGAGGAAGAAAAAAGAAGAGATGAGACAGTATAGCTCAAGGCCCCTTTAAATAGTTTCTAGCCAGATTTCTTCTATTTTCATTTTTTTTTTTAAACAGTGTCTGCATTTCAGAAAACGTTTGCTATTGTGAGCTGCTGTGGCTGATCTACTGAGACAGAAATCTCTGAGTTATGCACCTGGGTTAATTAATTAATCTAATTCAAAGGTCAATGTGGAGCTACACTGAAATTAGGGTCCAGATGAGCAACAGATTTTGACAAGATTAGTTTATCTGTAATATCACATAATCTGTCGAACATTCTTTTTCTTTTTTTTTTATTCCTAAAATTTTATTTGTTTATTTATTTATAGACAGAGTTTAACTTTGTCATCCTGGGCAGAATGCAGTGGGGTCATCATTGCTCTCTGCAACCTCAAAACTCCTGGGCTCAAGCTATTCTCCTGCCTCAGATTTTTGAGTAGCTGGGAATATAGGTACATGCTATCATGCCAGCTAATTTTTTCTATTTTTCGTGGAAGCTGTGCTCAGGCTGGTCTAGACTGCCTGACCTGAAGCAGTCCTCCCACTTTGGCCTTCCACAGTGCTAGGATTATAGACATGAGCCACTGTGCTGGCCTCTTCCTCCTTTTTTTCACTTCTGTTTGCTCAAATTGTCTACTGTGTAAGTGCATGTATCTTTTTCTTCCCCTTCTTTCTCTTTGACTTTGTTCCATTCCCTGTTGTTTCCTTTTAAAACTTCTTATTCCTTTTCTGTTTGTCTAAAACTGTCACATCATGGAATTTGGTTACTTTTGCATGATAATTTTAAGAAATTACTGATAGTTGCTTCCAATTTTGTTTTCAGAGTAAATAAGCTGAACACATTCTTTCCAAGGAAATTTGATTGGACAATCCTTCCCTTTTTGAAAAGGGGGAGAGTAGGATGGTTTTCTAAAATACCATTTTCACTCTTCCATGGACAGTGGCCCACAGTCTCATCACTTCTTTTTTCTTCCTCTTTTCTTTCATCTCCTTCATTCTGTCTCTGTTTTCTGTTTTCTCTCTTTTTTCTTCCTCTTCTTCTTTGTCTTTCTCTAACTCTACTTTGTTGTTTGCTTTTATGATATTTTAATCTCTGATTTAGGCCAACAACCTCTTCAGGAAACTGCTAAACAGAAATAAATTTAGATTTTGGTTTAGTTCTCCATGGGTTTTTTTTTTTTTTTTTTTTTTTTTTGTTGTTGTTTTTATCATTAATCAGAAGTATCCATTTTTTAAGCTCACATTTCATTTTTCATTATGAATAGATTCTGATGGAGAGTACCTGCTCATTTTGTCAAATTACTGATTTCATATGACCTATGTTTGGTAGAAGGAAGAATAACAAATGATGGATGCAGAATCATAACTCTGGCAGGTCAGGGAATGGAAGCATCTAAGCATAATTATTCTCTTAAGTGTGTTTTAAGTAGAACTTTTGAAGCAAAATGTATGAATATATTGGGATATATTCAGTATTAAGTGTATATTTCAAATGCTTAAGTATAAAGGTTTATATGAAAGTTGATTTCTCAGGAGAGCAATATTTTTAAATATGCACTTGAAGATACATTTGAAACTAATTGGATCCTATGTAATTATTGTCTCTAGTGTACATTGCCATGGGGGACACTATCTAGTCTAAAATTAGAAAGTAGAAAAGATAGTGATGATGGTCCCATCATGTGGGTGCGTCCAGGAGAACAAATGATCCCTGTGGCTGACATGCCAAAGTCACCTTTCAAAAGGAAAAGGTATGTTGCATACAAATTTTTGTTGCCAGGTATGGGTATTTATGTGTTGGGTTATATCTGTTTGTGCATTGAGTTGTATGTGTTTGTCCCTTTAAAATTGGAGAAGGGAGGAGGGGACAGTTGCCACACAGGGTTAGGGAACTGCAGCCTTCTTATGTCAAGATTTTATTTTATTTTTTGAGACAGACTCCTTAACTCTTTCGCCCTGGATAGAGTGCAGTGGTGTCATCATAGCTCATTGCAACCTCTAGCTTTGGGGCCCGAGAGATCTTCCTACTTCTGCCTATAAGTAGCTGGGACTAGAGGCATGGACCAACATGTCCAGCTAATTTTTCTGTTTTTTTTTTTTTTTTTTTGTAGTAGAGATGGTGTCTCTCTTAGGGTGGTTTAGTCTCAAACACCTGGCCTAAAGCAATCCTCCCCTATCTCAGCTTCCCATTGGGCTGGGATTACAGTTGTGAGCCACCATGCCCAGCTTGCCATTATTATTTTTGTTCTACTACAAATAGAAAAAAATTAGCCAGGCATCGTGGCATGCACCTGTAATCCTAGCTACTTGGAAGACTAAGACAGAAGGAACAATTGAACCCAGAAGTTCAACTGCAGTGAGTTATAAGCAGGCTTTTGCACTTCAGCCTGAGCAATAGAGTGAGATCCTATTTCCAGAAGAAAAAAAAAAAGAGAAAGAAAAAGCTACACATGCTGATAGAATTTGTTATAAAATATCAACTATAAGACATGAAAAATTTGGGGAAATGACAGCAAATTGTAATTAGGAATGAAAAAATGACATTATCAATGAGAAATATATAGAACTTGTATTAAGGAAACTAGAACATCTCATAGAGGATATAAAATGCAATCGAAAGAAATGGAAAGCTATTCTATGTTCTGGATTGGATAAAAATGTTATTTCTTTAATTTTTTTTCTTTCATTTCCTTTGGTCTCTTCACTTCCATCACTGAATACCATGATTTTATGTTTATAAGGAAAACTTTTCAGTGAAAGAAAAGATAAGTAAAGGGAAGAGCTTATGTTACTGAATATTAAAAATTACCGTGGAGGTCAAATAGAAGATTGTTATTTGGAATAATAGGATAAAGTCCAGAAACAGATCTGACTATATTGGGAACTTAATATATAAGGTAGATGGGATAAGGAGGATTCATTTAACAGATAATGCTGGTAGTAATGGACAGTTCATCTGAAGCAAAGCAAAGAGCCTGTACCTCAATGAAGAAGTAAATTAGAGAATTAAACTAACAGTTAATAAAACAATTAAAACATTAGAATAATTTTTTTTTTTTTGAGACAGAGCCTCAAGATGTCACCCTGGGTAGAGTGCGGTGGCATCACAGCTCACAGCAACCTCCAACTCCTGGACTCAAGCGATTCTCCTGCCTCTGCCTCCCAAGTAGCTGGGACTACAGGCGCCTGTCACAAGGCTTGGCTATTTTTTTGGTTGCAGCCGTCATTGTTGTTTGGCAGGCCCGGGCTGGATTCGAACCGGCCAGCTCAGGTGTATGTGGCTGGCACCTTAGCTTTTTGAGCCGCAGGCGCCAAGCCTAGAATAAAAATTTTAAGCCTAGAAGAGAGAGACCTTCCTAAGCAAGACAAAGTGGCAGTACTATTTGGGAGAGAAGAGATTATCAACAACAAAGTTAACAACTATGATAGATGGGGCTAAAACATATGTTAAGGTGACAGGCTAAAGTTAATTATACAAAGAGCATTCTCAAACTGACAAAATGTAATCAGCCCAGTGGGAAAATAGACCTTAGGTGGTTAAATGTATTTTAAAAGAACTAAGATTTTTTTTTATCCATTATATTGGCAAAGATTATTAATAGAGCAATAATATTTATAGATTACAGGTATATGAATAAATAGTCTTATCTATTGGCAGAATGGTGAGCCGCTACCATTTTCTGAACGTAATCTGGCAATAGTTCATAAAATTAAGCATAATATATAACTCTTTGATATAGCATCTTTACTTCTGATAATCTATCTCAAGAAATAAATGGACTATTGGCCTGTAATCCTGGCACTCGGGGAGGCTGAGGTGGGTGGATCACCTGACCTCATGAGTTCCAGAGCAGCCTGAGCCAGAGTGAGACCTCATCTCTAAAAATAGCCAGGTGTTTGTGGCAGGCGCCTGTAGTCCCAGCTACTTGGGAGGCTGAGGGAAGAGAATCGCTTGAACCCAAGAGTTTGGGGTTGCCATGAGCTATAATGGCACAGCACTCTACCGAGGGTGATAAAGTAAGACTCTCTCTCTCAAAACAAAACAAAACAACCAGAAAGAAATGGACTAAAGGTAAATAATTAAGAATGTTAATTGTAGCGTTGTTTGTAGTGAGGAAAAAAGTTTAAAATGTTCTGAATGTCTATTAGCAGGGGAATGGTTGAAATGATTTTGTACATTCCTATTGAAGATTATGGTGAAATAGTTACAATAGAATTTTTTAAAATGTGTTTTGATCAGCTTAGATATCTAAGATATTTGAAAACAACCAAATATAGAATAAGATGTGTAGTATGACTTTATTTTTTTGAAAAGAAATAAAACCTAAGTGTAAATGTATATTTATGTCAGCACAGAGAAAGATGTGGAAAAATGTATACTGGGTTAACATTGGTGGTAATGGAGCATATGAGGCTGTGGGAGATAACAGGTTTTTCTTTGGATACCTAAAGATGGTTTTACTGGTTACAATAATTATTAATTTAAAAAGAATTAGGAAAAAAGTCATTGAGTAAACTGTAGATTGTATGAAGACAGGGACTATTTTGAGCTTGTTACTAATGTGTCTCTTACACCTATATACTGTGTCTAGTGCTTAATAACTACTAATTTTTTTTTTTTTTTTGAGACAAGAGTCTCACTTTCTTGCTCTCAGTAGAGTGCTACGGTGTGATAGCTCATAGCACCCTCAAACTCTTGGGTCCAGGTGATTCTCTTGCCTCAGCTTCCAAAGTAGCTGGGACTACAGGTGCCCACTACAATGCCCAGCTATTTTTAGAGACAGGGTCTCACTCTTGCTCATGCTGGTCTCAAACCAGTGAGCTCAGGCTATCCACCTGCCTCAGCCTATTAGAGTGCTAGGACTATAGGCGCGAGCCACCATACCCAGCCTATTTATTGATAAATGGAATTTTAAAAGTTAATTTATAAATTGTTAGTAAACGGTAAAATTGATGTATTTTTGAATGATTTTTAACTTCTTTTAGAGTTTATGAATCGTTTAGATAATTTGAAAGTCTCTTTCCAGAACAATGCAGGCATAAGCAGACTTACAGATATAATTTTAAGGGGGTTTATCAGCTCCTTGAAGAGCTTCTACGAACCTCAGGGCATATAACCCATGGTATGTGTGATGTTTTCACCTTACTCCGACCAACTAATAACAACACTACCCCAGGCACTGTGCTTAGTGCTGTGTATACAAGGTCTGATAATTAAGTTTGTGCTACAAAAAGTGCTGCATATCCCTGTGGTTACCTTGGAAGAACTCCCTTTGGGAAGCTATGTACCAATGCTAGCACCTAGTCCACATTTCAAAGCAGTTTTGGAACTCTTTATTTGGAATGGCCCTTAGAGCTGTTGTCACATTACCTGTGATTTCTTTTCTTTTTTTTTTTTGGGGGGGGGGGAGAGTCTCAGTTTTTCACCCTGGGTAAAGTGCTGTGGTGTCATAACTCACAGCAACCTCAAACTCGTGGGTTGAAGTAATAATCTTGCCTCAGACTTCTGAATAGCTGGAACTGTAAGCACTTGGCACAATACCCAGCTAGTTTTTAGAGATGGGGCGTCTCTAGCTCAGGCTGGTCTCAAACTCATAAGCTCAAGCAGTCCACTTGTAATGTCTTGAATGTCATCAAAATATCTTCCTTTCAGTATTTCCTTTGAAAGGAAAAAAGTCATTTGGGGCCAAATCAGGTGAGTAGGGAGGGTATTCCAATGCAGTTATTTGTTTACTGACTAAAAACTTGCTCACAGACAGTGCCATGTGAGCAGGTGCATTGTTGTGATGCAAGAGCCATGAATTGTTGGCCAAGATTTTCAGTTAAGATTTTCCTAATTGGCTGGGCATAGTGGCTTATGCCTGTAATCTTAGCACGCTGGGAGACCAAGATGAGTGTATCACTTGACCTCAGGAATTTTAGAGCAGCCTGCGCAAGAACAAGACCCCATCTCTACTAAAAGAATAGAAAAACTAGCTGGGCATTGTGGCAAGTGCCTGTAGTCTCAGCTGTTGCGGAGGCTTAAGGCAAAGAGGATCACTTGAGTCTGTAGCTAGGGGTCTGCAGGCAAAGGGACAATAAATTCACACCCATAATTTCTTTCGCTTGATCTGGAGAGACAACACTGTATCAGCCTTTAGCAAGGCAGATAGGCGCTGCCCCAAGCTGAATTTTGAAGGCCTTTTTATTGGAGTTTTGGGGGCGTGCATATACAAAGTAAAAAGTGGGAAGATATCACTTTCATGTTTCAATAAAATAGGCAGTCTTTTGTTCAAGGAAGATCTATCGGGGTAAAGGACTGTGGAGCACTGAGCTACATATCAAAGGACACTATGGTAGAATTTTTAATGAGGGAAAGTTACAGGTTAGATAGCTACAGATTGAGGGTAATTGTCAGTTGCTTTTTAGCTTTATTTATTTCCTGTCTCTAAGCTGCTGATCTCTAGGTAGACATTTCCCAGACTGCTGATCTCTAGGTAGACATTTCCCAGACATCTACTTTGCCGGACATTCTGACCCTCTCTTACCACCTTAGATGTACAGAGGAGTGGTGGGGTGGTCTGTTATGCTTTTCATAGTGAGCTGATGATTTTGGTGCACAATTCAACAGATTTTTGCTATGTTTTCATCAGTTCTGTTCATTATAGATCACCCTGACCTCTCCTCATCAGTGATGCTTTCTCTCCCTTTAGAAAAACATTTAATCCATTTGCACTCTTCCATTTTTTTCATGGCATTATCCCCATAAACTTGGACTAACATGTCCCTGATTTCACTTCCAGTCTGGCCAAATTTAACAAGAATTTACTAATGTTTGGTGCTCTAATTTAACTTCCAACTTTCTTGTGAGGGCACAAAAAAACACACAAGAACAATAATGAACACCACTCAGCAAGACAGTGCCACACATTGACAAGAACACAACTGTGAGACATTGAGATACAGAAGGTTATGAAACCTTACAGAATTGTTTGTACAGTGCTGGCAACATTAGTGTACATTGTTAGGTTTGTGAACTTAATTGTCAGACTTTATAGTTCTTAATTTTTCAGAATGTGATGCTAATGATACCTGTTGATTCCATAGGAAACAACATGATCATCTAGCTTTCTGACACATATAGAACATTAATCACAAAGAACAAAAATGTATAGTTGAGCATCATTTATATTTGTGTGTTTTAAGATTATAATGCAGGGGGCACACAAAAAGCAGTAAGTAATAGGAATTAAGGATGAGATATTAAAGAAATAATAAAAGTACAGTGACCCTTAGGAAGCTATACTAGGATGAATTGAGACAATTATGGAGGTGATTGTCTCTTGAAGCAACCAGAAAACCATAGAGGAAATACATGAGATTATGGCTCCCAGACCAAGAAGTTCTTCTCAACCCTTTCCCCCATGAACAGCATAATTGGAGAAGTTTCTGTCATGAGTGAGGCTAAGTAGGGAGCAGCTTCTGCATACACCTAGATTGGAGATTGTGAGCAGTAGAAGAGACAGCTAGCTAGTTGGAAGTGATGTTTAAGGCAGAGCTAAGGGTTTTTCCTTTCTATCTCGATAAACCGTGTAGAAGCACATACTGTCTGGTGTTTTCATGCTATTTAATTTATTTCGTCCTCTCACTAGAATATAACTCGCATGAGAATAAGGATCTCATCTGTAGAAGCACTTACTGTCTGGTGTTTTCATGCTAATTTATTTTGTCCTCTCACTAGAATATAACTCACATGAGAATAGGGAATCTCATGTGTCTTAGTGTCTTATTCACTAGCTCCAGTGCCTAGGGATTAGTACTTGGCATATCCTGAATTGAATATTGAATTAGTACATTTGTTTCAGGTGTGTATGTGTGTATCTTGTATTAGCTAAGTGGGGACATGGTTCCACACATATTAGATCCAAGCTGCAGTTAGAGATTCTGGGTATAGGGATGTTTAAACAACACCATTTTTCATTTAGTTTCTTATCCAAGTATATATTTCCTCACAACTGACAATTTTGTGAAGGGCATATTAGAAAAACAAGGGAAATGTGTGTTTTGTTTGTTTTTATGTATTTTAAAAATAGAAATTGATTTGAGGGCAGGAGATTTAATTGCTCCTTTTGTTTGAATTATGTCATTTGAATGTTTGATGCAATTAAGCCTTAGTTTAAAAAATGTAAATTTTTTTTTTTTTTTAATTCCAGAACTACCAATGAAATAAAAAACCTTCAGTACCTACCTCGAACCAGTGAGCCCCGTGAAATGCTCTTTGAAGACAGGACAAGAGCTCATGCAGATCATATAGGACAGGGTTTTGAACGACAGACTACAGCTGCTGTTGGAGTGCTGAAGGCTGTGCACTGTGGAGAGTGGTATATATAACTACTTCTATTTTAATGAAAAGCTTTCTTGGTTTCTTTTTTTTTTTTTAAGACAGAGCCTCAAGCTGTCGCCCTGTGTTGAGTACTGTGACATCACAGCTCACAGCAACCTCCAACTCCTAGGCTGAGGCGATTCTCCTTTCTCTGTCTCCCAAGTAGCTAGGACCACAGGTGCCCGCCACAACGCCTGACTATTTTTTGGTTGCAGCCGTCATTGTTGTTTGGTGGGCCCTGGCTGTATTTGAACCTGCCAGCTCAGGTGTATGTGGCTGGCACCTTAACCGATTGAGCCACAGGCGCCGAGCCCTTTGTTGGTTTCTTAATAATATAATATTTTCTTTGGAAAGTTCTTTAGTAATTTATCCTGTCAAAAAAGTTTCATATTTTCCCCTGTATTTGCATTTCCTCATTGTATGATTGTACTAAATAAGACCTTAAATTGCTAAAATCTAGTCATAGTCATTTGGGGTGACTGTAAGAATTAATTTCATGTTCTAAGCGATTAGAGGTGAAAAAAATGAAAAGGAAAGCTAAGGTTCACTTGGTTGCCTGTTTACAAGTGTCATATCATTTAATTTTTGTCAACTACATTTCGGCCTCTATTTGTCACATAAAGAAACTTGGGGCTATTAAATAATTATTTTTACAGTCATAAAGTTAACAAGTGGTAGAGCTGAGACTGATTTCAGATCTGACTTTGGTCAGATGCCTATGTTTTCTCTTTCTCCTGTTGTACTCTGTTGTATCCTTTCTGAGGTTTGGTATCTCTTCATTAAGTATTTGTTTGCTTTTCCATACTAATTTTTTCCAAATTCCTTACAAGATTTGCTTGATTTTCTCAGTTCCAGACATCTATTAATCTATTTTTTTAATTTAATTTTATTTTTTTTATTATATATAAAAATATGCATCATAGATGTGGCCCAACCCATCACCCTCCATCCACCCAAACCTCCCCCCTCCCTTCCCCTTCCTTGGTCCTTTCCTCATAGTCTTGTGGTATAGTTGGGTTATAGCCTTCATGTGAAAGCTATAGTTTAGCTTCATAGTAGGGCTGAGTACATT